>CAUYQV010197248.1:0-46951 GCA_963574575.1 Galagoides demidoff | reverse complement strand
GTATGACGCTGTGCTTAAATAGAGAATGTGATGGTTGCTAGACCTTGTTTTTAATTTTTAATTGTATTGGCTCGGCACCTGTGGCTCAAGTGGCTAAGGCGCCAGCCACATACACCTAAGGTGGCGGGTTCGAATCCAGCCTGGACCCGCCAAACAACAGTGACGGCTGCAACCAAAAAATAGCCAGGCATTGTGGCAGGCGCCTGTGGTCCCAGTTACTTGGGAGGCTGAGGCAGGAGACTCGCTTGAGCCCAGGAGTTGGAGGTTGCTGTGAGCTGTGAAGCCATAGCTCTCTACCCAGAGGGACAGCTTGAGACTCTGTCTCAAAAAAAAAAAAAAAATTTTAATTTTATTTTGTATTTAAATAGTTAATACTTGTAAACAGCACACAATTCAAAAATGTATGTAAAGAAAAATTGAATTTCTTTTTTTTCCTCTTTACCCTGAGCTACCCAGCTCCTTCTAGAGAGAGGCCAGTGGGCACATACTAGTCTTTGGTTTTTCCCTTTTTTATATGCAAATGAGAGCTTGCACTGCTGCATTCTTATACACCTTGCATTTTCATTTCCCAATACCCCTCGGAGGACACTCTGTATCAGTACAATTTCCTCATTTTTTTCCAAATCTACAGAATATTAGCATTTAAGATATTTCTAATCATTGACTATTATACTTAATAACTTCATAGATATGTTGTTTGCATGTGTGCAAATACAACTGCATAATAAAATCCTTGAAGCAGAATTTCTAGGTCAAAGTATTTCTAGTTTTGATAGGTAAGAGCAGACTGCTCTCTGTAGAGCTTGTAATTGATTTACATTCCTTCCAGTAATATATGGACATCCTTTTTTTTTTGCTTTTTCTCCAACAACGTATATCAATTTTCAAATCTCTTGCCAATCTGACAGACAGAAAATGTTATTTCTGGGGGAAGTTTAGGAGAGTAATGACACATAAGGCAAAATGGGCCATGCTTTGATCAATGTGGAAACTGAGTCATGGATACAGTCGGGGATTTTATCATACTCTTCTATTTTAGTACAGGTTTAAAATTTTTCAAAGCAAAAAGCTCCATTAAAGAGCCATTTATATGTATTTGTTTTCCTGAATCCTGTCTATTCATATTCTTTTCCCATTTTTCCATTGTGTTGTTAAAACTTTTATATTGATTTATAAGGAGCAATTTAAATATCAGGGAAATTAGCCCTTTTCTTGTAAAACAGTTTCAAAGTATTGTTCCTATTTTGTCTTTTCATTTTTGAACTTTCAGAATTTTTTAATAAATTGGAATTTCATTTTAATTTTTTAATACATTTAATTTCATTTTTAATATATTTGAATTTAACAATCTGCTTTATGACTTCTGAAATTTGTATCGTAACTATCATTTGTATCATAATTTGTATCTTCCCATTCCAAGATTATTTTTAAAAGTCTTCCATGGAATTTTCATGGTTTCTTTCTGGGTTCTTTTGTTTTTACACTTAAAGATTTGGTAGGTCTACTATTTTGTGGCCCTAATATTTGAGAGAGGGATGCAGTTTTATTCAGGTGTTTGCCCTGTTGAATGTCATATTGTGTGATCCATCTATTCTTCACCAATTTCATGTCCCTTTTATCAGATACTGAATCTCTGCAGTCTTGAACCTCCCATGATCCATCTGGGATAACTAAAATCCTGACTTCTTTCCCTCATCTAACTGCATTAACTAGTATCCCCAACCCCCCCAAAAAAATAAAAAACGCCAAATAGTAATGGTAAGAGGACATCCCTGCTCCTAACTTTAACAGAAATACTTTATATTTCCCTATTAACCATGATGCTGGTTTGAGATTAAAATAGATATCTTTTATTTTAAGGAAGTATCCAACTATTACTAATTTCTAAAACAACTCCAAAGTCTCACTGACATAAACAAAGGCAAATTATGTTGCTGTTGTTTTAATCACACAAACCAAACCCAATGTGGGCCGTAGAGGGAGTATGAGGACTTTCTTCCATGCAATCATTCAGAGACCCTGCTCCTTCCAAATCCTGGCTCTACAGTTCTCAGAACCTCAAACTCCTCCTTGGATTCTCTGCATCTGGATGGCAGGAAAGGAAAAAGAACATGCAGGGAACGGTATGGGAGATGTTCTATGGGCCAGGCCTAGAAATGGCCCATCTCTTGGAGGAGAAGCTGCACAATGTTGCCTATTTGGTGAATGCATTACTGTGGCCATAATTTATATTATTTACTGCCCACCTGCTTTTATAATATATTCATATATGTGCACTCTTATGTGTATAAAAATGTAGTTCATTATATTAGTCAGGACTGACTAGGTTATACTACAATAACAGACAACCTAAATGTCTCAGCTTATTTTTTTTATTTTTTTTATTAAGTCATAAATACATGAATCATTTATACATTAATGCATTTATGGTGTACAATGTGCTGATTTTATATACAATTTGGAATGCTTCCTTCAAACTGGTTAACATAACCTTCACCTCACTTACTAATTATTGTGTCAAGACATTTATACTCTATACTTAATAGATTTGACTTGTACCCTTGCAATATACACCATAGGTGTGGTCCCATAGTTTACTCTCCCTCTATACAACTTCCCCCCTCCCCTCCCATACTCCTCCTTTTCCCTCCTTCATCCTGGGCTATAGTTGTGTTTTATCTTTCATATGAAAGTGTGGGTGATTATAAATTGGTTTCTTAATAGTACTGAGTACATTGGATACTTTTTCTTCCATTCTTGAGATACTGTACTAAGAATAATATGTTACATGTTCCATCCATGTAAACATAAAAGAGTTAAAGTCTCCATCCTTTTTAAGGCTGCATAATATTCCATGACATATATATATATATATATACCAAAATTTATTAATACATTCATGGGTCAATGGGCACTTGGGCTTCTTCCATGACTTGGCAATTATGAATTGAGCTGCAATAAGCAATCTGGTGCAAATATCTTTGTTTTAAAGTGATTTTGGTCTTTTGGATATACACCTAGTAGAGGAATTGCAGGATCAAATGGCAGGTCTACTTTTAGATCCCTAAGTGTTCTCCAAACTTCCTTTCAAAGGGAACATATTAACTTGCATTCCCACCAGCAGTGCAGAAGTGTTCCCTTTTCTCCACATCCATGCCAACATCTGTAGTTTTGGGATTTGTTATGTGGGCTACTCTTACTGGAGTTAGATAATATCTCAAAGTGGTTTTGATTTGCAATTCTCTGATCATCTCAGCTTATTTCTGACCAATGATCTATAGACCCAGTTCACAGGAATAGCTTTGCTTGTCCTAGGCACTCAGAGCCCCAGACTGATAGAGGGAACTTCTGATACCTGCTGCCATGATAACTATAGCAGGTAAGTAAACAGCTACAAATCACATGGCCATGACTATGGGGAATAAGGGATAGGGGAAGAAATGCAATTCTCCCATGTGCTTGGAATGTAGATGTAACCAGACATAAGGCAACTGTGGAAGTACCACTCCACTTGATGTTTGTGAAACTGTAAATCTGTGTTCTAAAACCTACCTCACATCTAATCTATGACTGTTTTGGTGTCCATAGACATATATTAATACACATGGCAAACATTGAAATGTACCTCACCCCAAGAAGAGGACAGGTTGAACACATTGTTAAAACCTTTTACACCTTGATCTACTCAGTGTTCCATAATAATACCATTGGCCACTAAACTCTACAGGGCCTATCTAGAAAGAGCATATCTGTATTCATTTATTATAAACTGATAAATCGGTCCTTGAGTTCAACTAAACCACTTTACACGTCTTCATTTCAGGGACTAAAACATACCGTGACTAAAGTTTTTATTTCAGTTGACTCTGTCAAATACCATCAAGAGGCCAAAACTAAACTCTTTGTTAGCAAATATCAAGATTTGTGGAAATTAAATACAAAAAAAATATTTTAAGCAGTTACATTCTCAATAGCCTTCTCCTTCAAATTTTAGGAACAAATTATACCTTTTTTTCTTTGTGGAATATCAGGCACAAAGTGTTACAAGAACAATACACATATTCTAGGAAAATCAATCAATAGAGAAGTATGAACTAACTTTCTACTGTATGCAGCAGCTGTTGGGATATGAAGAATCCGTTTTTTATTCTAATCATTATTCAGAACTTTATTGGTTGTTGTATGGATCAGAAGAGGTCAGGATTAAATTGACCTAAAAGTGCGAGTTGGGATGAACTCTGCCCAGGATTGCCATAAAGTAAGTGCAGCGGGTATAGACATATTAGAGAGTGATTATCAACTATAATCAATATCCTTCCCCTGAGTTTTGTTTCTTCAAGAGGAATGTTTGCCTTTGTTTATTTGTTTGTTTTTGAGACAGAGTCACCCGGGCTAGAGTGCCATGGCATCATAGCTCACAGCAACCTCAAACTCTTGGGCTCAAGTGATCCCCTTGTCTCAGCCTCCCTAGTAGCTGGGACTAGAGGCATCCATCTTAACACCCAGCTAATTTTTCTATTTTTAGTAGAGAAGGGGTCTCACTCTTGCTCAGGATGGCCTAGAATTCCTGAACTCAAGGGATCCTCCTGCCTTTGCCTTCTGGAGTGCTAGGATTACAGGCATGAGCCACCACACTTGGCCAGGAGGAATATTTGGAAGCAGCGACTCTACCCTCACCAGGTGTTTGAGCAAATGACCTGGGGTAAGCTGCTATTACTAAACCCTTCTGTTAAGAGAGAGAGCAAAGTGGGTGAGAAGGGCTTGGGAAAACCCCCCTTCATGTCTGGGACTCAATTTGCTCCCCTCTGCCTTTTTCTGACCACTGTCAGGTTCACCTGTGTCTTCCAGGTCTCAGAAAACAATACCCCAAAATGAAGGCCTCAGCGACAGCCTTAGAAATGAAAGTTTTTCTCTGACCATCCCCTGTCCTCCTGTCTATCAGTCTCATTCTATCCCAAGATTAGCCATTGAAACTAGAATCCCTCTTCCCCAGGGAAGGTCGTAGAAACTGGAACTCCTTTTTTCCAAAAGCATTCCATAAAATCTAAAATTATTCCTTGTAAAAACTGGCCATAAAGAAATTATCTGGCCCTATGACTATATGTCATAAGGCCCCCATTCCAAAGAGGGTCCTGACTCACACCTAGAAGGATGTTGCTCAGAAAGGCCAAGAGAAATCCAGACAGGATGACCCTGTGGGCTTCCCTACCTCAGCCTGTCAGCATTAGATCACCCCCTTTTTGTCCAGTCATATTTCTACACTGCTGTGCACACTTTCTTGAACCTAAGCATAAAAAATACAATTTCCCCTGTATCTTTGGGTCTTCATTCTGAGGGTGTCTGTGTATACACTTTAAATAAATTTGTACACCTTTTCTCCAATTACTCTATATCTTGTCAGTGATTTTTCGTGAAACTTTTAGAGGGCCAAGGGTCACCTTGGGCCCTGCAGTGTCATCCCTTGTTTGCCCCTTCAGCTAACATTTACTAAGACCTATTGTGGACCAGATTCTGTGCCAAGTCATGGTGATACAAAGCAGAATCAAATGAGGACCCTACTTTTGAGAATGTCAGAATCCAGTAAGGAAAATGGATCGGAACCCCTCCCACTGCTTGAAGGCTGTGAGTGAGGCCTCTTTATGTAAAGTTTCCAGATTAAATCAGAGCTTGTTTCAAGCCTCCACCTGCAGGTTGACAGCAATTCCAGAGCCCCAAGCTTGCCCTTTCTTGTCTTCCTGGATCACCTAGGGGTCCTAGAAGGCTCCACCACGGTCTGCTTCCAAGTGAGGGAAATCCCCAAGGTCTCCAGGATGCTGCTCCTGTTGCTAACCCTGTTCTCACTGCCAACCAGCTCTGCCAGTCACCTGTCACCATCGCTCCCTCATGCTGCGGCAAGGAGGTCCTTCAGAAGAGAGATGCCTGGCAGGTTTCTTTAGCACTCTGTCCTCCGTTCTTCCGAGTACTCATCACCCAGCCTTCCAGGCTCTGGAGACTCAGCCCTTCCCGACTCCCTCCTGCACACCTCTGTGGAATCCACAGTGACTAATCCTCTTTGCAGACTCAAGGATTCCCCCAGTGGCCTGACTGCTTTCCTTCTCAGTCGCAGAAACACAAAGGCTTTATTTCTCCTCTCTTCCAGGCACCATTGCCGTGACAAACCTGGGTCTTTGAACTACCTGGCAAGCAGGAGGTCCTCTTCTCAGATGTTCCAGCAGCTCATTTTGTGGTCTTGAATCAGGGCCACAGCTTACAGTTGTGTAACCTACAAATTGCACAATTTCAAGAGTGAGATTTCTGGGTCAGAGGACAGATGCACACTTCATTTCACAAAGAAACCGATAATTTTCCAAAATGACTGTACCCGTTTTGCACTCCCATTAGCAACGCCCTGTCTCTCCACATCCTTGTCAAGACTTGAGTCATCCATGCTTCTAGTTGTTGCCATTCAAATGGGTATGAAGTCGTTTCCATTACTACTATTTCTAGAGCTGGACTACTGGTAACAGGGGAATCTTGTCATTTATAGTCTGCCTTGGTCATGAACTATTGTGGTTTGAATGTTTGTATCCACCTAAAATTCATACGTTGAAATTCTAATTTCCAATGTGATGGTCTTAGTCATGAGGGTGAAACCTCATGATGCAATTTGTGCTCTTATACGAAAAGACAGAGCTCTTCCTCTCTCCCCTCCCTATCTGTCTCCCTCTCTCTCTCTCTCTGCCATGTACAAATACAGGAAGAAGACAGCCATCTGTAAACAAAAAAGATAGCCCTCACCAGAATCCAATCATGCTGGCACCCTGATCTCAAACTTCCAGCCTCCAGAACTATAAGCAATATATGTGTGATGTTAATAAGCCGCCAAATCTATAGTAATTTGCCCAACCAGACTAAGACAAGGACCTATGACTTAGTGAGTAATTTGGAAATATGCTTAGTCCATGTTGTATATTTTAAGGATAACCAATAATAGGCAATCAACCCCCCCAAAAAAATATTAGTTCTTTTAAAGCACTGTGAATGCATCATCCTCTTGGGTCCTCACAGCATACTTCCTCTTGAGAATGATAGATGCCTCTGATGACAGTGTTGCAGAGGGGTGGGACAGTAGGTGGCACAGCATAAGCTTTGCGTAGAATTCAGCATCAATCTCATTTGGACCATACTTACATTATCATACTGCAAAGCTTTTCTTACCCTGCACTTTCTACGAACAAGCACTTATGGAATGCCAGGCATGATTCCACATGCAGGGAATAGAGCAGATGACAGAGGGCCCTCAAGGAATTCAGCTTCTCCTAGAACAAACTTAACTCCAGATTGTGGTAATGCTACTAGAAGCACCTAAACACAATCTTGGGCACCCTCATTCATTTCTCCAGCATTCCTGGGCAGGACTACTCGGCCCGTCGTGTAGCCTCTTGCTGGTGGGGAGCTGAAGGTAGAGCTTCTTACCCTGGCCAGCATAATCAGGTCCCTGAGGACCTGATGGCATCTGCTCCTTGTTCTGGGCCTTTTCACTCATTCCATCCTTCCAAGCATGTGGCTTGTCAACTATAGCTAGAGTAGGCCCTTTGGGCTCTCCCAGGGAGCAGGAAGAGGTGTCTTGCTCTGCTCCTGTGCCAGCCTGAGGTCTCTCCTTTTCCCTTGTAAATGGCATCGTCCCCGTGTCCTCACATGGCTGTCCCACTGCATGCATCTGTGCCCTCATCTCCTCTTCTGATGGGGATGTCAGATGAGGGCCCAGGCTAATGACTTCATTTAACTTGATTATCTCTGTAAATATCCTCCCTCCCAATATGATCCCATATGAATTTGGGGAGTACATAATTCAGCCCATAACGAGAAGACACCCCATGCCCACTAAAATACATCATCAAATCAAAGGAGATGCTAGAAGATGCCAGACAGCAGGCAATAAAAAAATCATCCAAGCCAATAGCAAACTGGAAAAACAGCTCATTTGAGCTTTATCTACTTTTATTTTTCTTTACCTTCCTCTAACAGGTGGGAGCTTAGTGTTAGGCTTAGTGTCAGGTTGGCCCCTCCTCTGAGCACTCCTCCGGCAAAGCTTCAGGGACAGTGGCTATCAGAGCAGGTTCTGAGGTCAGCAGAAGGCAAGGGCTTGATGCTCCTTTGTGACCAACCCAATAAAATGCAGGTAATATCCTTTCAAACTCATGAAAGAGAATTCAATAGAACATTTTATTAAATGTTTTCACATATTACATAGAACTGAATCGGTTTCACGTGCAAACCTGAAAATGTAGAATTGTGAAATGTAAAAATAAAATGGAGGTTATAGGAAGTTGGTGCTATTAGAAGCAGTAGCTAATGCATACCCTTGGAAAGTGCAAGGGACCTCTTCTGAGACAGCCATGGCTTTGCAGCATGGAAGATCCTGGGAGGGAAAAGCGTCTAAGCACAAGCAGATCTTAGGTGATCAGGAGGCTTAATGCTCCAGTAAAAAGACAAGTCTAGATGGAAAAGAGTGTCCACATTATAGGGAAAATGACAGCAATATGGATCAAATAAAATTACATTATCTTAAACCCTCAATCCATCTTTTCTCCTCAAGTAGATTTTTTTATTACTATGTTATAGTTGTATATCTTTATAGGGTAATATGATGTTTCTATAGAGGCATATAATGTGAATTCGTCAAATCAGGGTAATTGGGGTATCCATCACCTCAAGCATTTATTATTTCTTTGTCTTAGGACCATTCCAATTCTACTTTTTTAGTTTTAAGTATACCTTAACTTTTTTTTTATACCTTGACTTATTGTTGATTATAATCTCTTTGTTGTGCTATCAAATGTTGTTCATTCTAACTATCTAACTGTGTTTGCTCCCATTAACCACCCCCACTTTATCCACCCTCCCCCAGCCACTGTTCTTCCTAGCCTCAGGTAACCATCCTTCTACTCTGTCTCCATAAGATCAATCGTTTTCAATATTTAGCTCCCACATATAAGTGAGAATGTATAAGATCTGTCTTTCTGTGCTTGACTTATTTCACTTAACATAATGTTCTCCAATTCCAACCATGATATTGCAAATGGCAGGATTTCATTTTTGTGTCTATATAATATTCCATTGTGTCCATGTACCACAATTTCTTTATCAGTTCATCCATTGATAGGCGCTTATGTTGATTCCAAATCTAGGGTATTGTGAATAGTGCTGCAATAAACATGGGACTGCAGATATCTTTTTGATATACTAAATTCACTTCCTGTGGCTATATTCCCAGCAGTAGGATTGCTGGGTCAAATGGTCTGTTTTTATTTTTTTGAGGAACCTCAATACTGTTCTCCATAGCGGTTGCACTAATTTACATTCCCACCAATAGTGTATGAGGATTCCCCTTTCTCTACATCCTCATCAGCATTTGATATTGCCTGTCTTTTTGATAACAGCCATTTTAACTAGAGTGAAATGATATCTCATTGTAGTTTTGGAGTTTGTGGGGGTTGTTTTTGGTTTGGTTTGGTTTTTTGAAATAGATTTTCACTCTGTTGCCCTGGGTAGAGTGCCATGGTGTCATAGCTCACAGCAACCTCAAACTCTAGGGCTCCAGTGATCCTCTTGCCTCAGCTTTCCAAGTAGCTGAGGATACAGGTACCCATCACAACACCCAGCTAGTTTTTCTATTTTTAGAAGATGAGGTCTTGCTCTTGCTCAGGCTGGTCTTGAACTTCTGAGCTCAAGCAATCCACCCACCTCAGCTTTCCAAAATGCTAGGATTACAGGTGTGAGCCACCGCTCCTAGCACTCTTTGTAGTTTTGATTTGAATTTCTCCAATGACTAATAATGTTGAACATTTTTTCATGTATCTGCTGGCCATTTGTAATGTCTCAGATGGAAATTTTTAAACCAAATATTAACTATATACACACTCCATTCTGAACTATCAGGAATGACCATAATGTACATGGATAAATCTTTATATTTTCTTTTCAACTTAATGTATGATTTGGTAGCATGACTTGGAAACCAAGAAAAACAAACCAATAAAAATGCATTTGTTTAACTTTTATGACTCAACAACAATAAAAATTGAATTCAAAGACTTGAACAGACTATTCTCCAAAGATATACAGATGGACAATAAGCATAAGAAGAGATGTTCAACATCATTAGTCATTAGGGAAATGCAAATCAAAACCACAATTATATACCACCTCACAGCCACTTGGATGGCTATTATCAAACAAAAAAAAATGAAAAATATAGCAAGCGTGGGCAAGAAATTGGACCACTTGTGTAATGCTGGTAGGAATATAAAATGTTATAGCTGTTGTGGAATACAGCTTAGTGGCTCCTCCAAAAGTCAAACACAGGATTACCATATGATCCAGCAACTCCACTTCTGGGTCTGTGCCCAAAAGACCTGAAAGCAGGGACTTAAACAGATACTTGTATACCCATGTTTACAGCAGCATTAGTAATAACAGACAAAACCCAAAAGCAACCATGTTCATCAATAGAGGAATTGTAAACAAAATGTGGCACATAAGTACAATGAAATACTCATTCAGCCAGAAATATAATAGCAATGATATTCTGATGTATGCTATAAGGTAGATGAACTTCAAAAACATTATGCTAAGAGAAATAAACCAGACACAAAGGACAAGATTCTCCTTGGTGAGGTACCTAGAATGGTCAAATTCATAGAAACAGAAAGTAGAACGCTCATGCCCGGGTCTGGAGAGGGGCAGGGAGGAGTTATTTAAGGTAGACAGTTCCAGTTTGGGAAGATGAAAGAGTTCTGGGGGTTGGTGATGGCTGCACACCATTGCAAAAGGACTTCATGCCTCTCAACTGTACAATTAAAAATGGTTAATCAGGTGGTGCCTGTGGCCCAAAGGAGTAGGGCTCCGGCCCCATATGCCAGAGGTGGCGGGTTCAAACCCAGCCCTGGCCAAAAACTGAAAAATTAATAAATAAAAATGGTTAAGATGATTAATTCTGTGTTACATAAATTTTACTATAATTTTTTTAAAAGTCAGTCCAGTTACTGTGTGGAGAAGAGGCTAGAAAGGGAAAAGGCAGAAATGGAAGCTGAGAGACCTTTCAGGAGGCAAGTGTGAGAGCCGAGGCTTAGACTAGGTGCTGGTGGGGTTTAGGAGTGGATCCCAGCATTTCCTATTAAGTGTCATTCATGTGTTCCTGAAAAATCAGGTGTTCTGTGCAAAAACACTAAGAACTTATTTCCCATTGTTTGTAAATGGAAAAAAGTTATACACACACTATATGGCCACCCATAACCTCAACCAATTTCCTAAAACATAACTATAACACAGTGGAATGTCTACATGTAAATAACCTACAAGGTTAGAATTTAAATGCTTAAAACATCATGCCCTGATATCTAAACAATTAATGTGTTGTTCCATGCTAATTTGATTTGTAGGCAATAATTACAGTTTATATGCTGTAGCATAAACATTTAATTTACAATAGGCCAACACAACACACAGCCACGAATTCGTCTGCTGGAAAAAAATGCAGACAAAACTGTACAATTTTTAAAAAGCTATTTCCTGTTTTGAACTGTCATTTGCTGTCTTTACAAGTTCCAGGGATGAGCACATAGACGTCTTTGGAACATCTACAGCAATCCTGACAATGCCAGCGTGAAGAATGGAGGACATGTGAGCTCTTTGTGGCAGTGCCAAGCTGCTGAACCGGGAATCTCCTACCTCTGGATTTATCATTTAAAAAATAACTTTCCGAATTATTTAAGCCAGAAAATACGTAGATCTTAGTTTACTTTGTAGTTTCCCAACTGATATTAGCAACATCTTCATGCGGTATGGTTTTGTCCCCCAGAACTTCTCACGTTACATTTACATTCACAAACACCAAAGGACCAGATGAAAAATTCACGTGAGTTACAGCAAAGAGCCCAGATAAACAAAAGAAAACAAATGCTTGTGTAGAGGCGATCTACCAAATTATGGTCACCACTTTGAAGCATTCAAAATTATTCTTTTCTTATTAAAGTACATTTTGTAAAGGAAGAAAGACTTCCCGTATATAGTTTAAAGGTGGGGGTAAGAATGCAGCTGCATACATTGGACTAATCTGCATTAAATTAATATGAAAATACAGTGTGCCAGCCCTTTCTAAATTTGCTCTAGAGCAACTAGATGCCTCAGAAGAGCTTATTAATAAAACATTATACTGCTTGAAGCAGAGAAATGCCCTGGGGAGTAGCCCTGAGAGAGAGAAAAAGGCAAGGAAACTTCAGAGTCTGTGTTGCTCAAAGAAGGATCAAAAATCCCCACAAGAAGCAGAAGAAGAATTAGAAAAAAAATACCACAGCACTTTTTTCTGTAATCTCTCAACTTTTCTCTTTCCACTTACAATTTAACACAAGTTTTGCCAACATAAGCTCTCAATAAACACAGCAAATACAGAATGAATGAAAAAACTGACTAAGTGAAAATACAGAATGAATGAAAAAACTGACTAAGTAGGAGGGCTCAGAATTTGGGATCATTTCCATGAAGGGTAGTGAAGAAAATGTGAGGTATTATTCAGGAACATAATAGTGTATAATTATTTCCCTCTTCCTCCTCACATCAGCCCCTATACATTCTCACTGTCCATAAACCCATCTAACAGTTTTAAGGAGTGCTCACAACTAAAGGTGACATCTTCTAATGAAGACCCTAATGTTGATCACAATGGGCTCTACTGATTTATTTTGCAGATTTTATGGATCAACACACAATAACACACATCGACGCACATTATGAATTTTAAAAATGCAGAGACTCAAAAGATTGTTTTCAGATGTGTGGACAGAGAATGGACAAATTAGGGGGTGAACAACAGTCAGGGGGAAAAAAGGCTTAGTTTGTGCTATGTAAGACGATTCAGTTAAGAAATAGACCCCAAACAACCACTACTTCAAACCTACCTCCCCGTCCACAGAGGGTTAGGTCAAGTGGTTGTTATGGCATCTCTCTCAGTTCAAAAACTTCACACTATTGTTTGAGTGAGCTGTAGTTTGAATTAATGGGTAGTGTAGTACAAATGCAAACACTCCAACTAGAATTTAACCACTAAGAAAGAAACCCTGGGCTGGTCTCCAAAGAGACAGAATTGCTGCAAATAAGTTGTGTTGCCTTATGGATAGGGACCAAAATGTATTTTTAAACAAAATATTTGATTTGTGTGCTTATATAGACACACTTCTAGTTCCATGCCCCCAACTTTCAATAATTCAGAAGTTATTTTGACGTCTAAAATAGTAATAAAACTGCCAACATGAAATACAATTGGCTAATGTAAGTTTCATCCTCTTTTCCTTAGTTTGTCTCCACTATGTGTATATTTTTTTAATGAAAATACAAAAAAGCGGGAACCAGAGGTATTTTAAAAAGTAATTACTAACCCCACAATGATTCATAACTCCTATTATTTTAAATATTACATATAAATATATTGGAACGGTTCATAGCTGCTGGTGATACCAATACCTATCCACTCATAACGATAAGCAGAAGTCACATATAAAGGTGCGTTTCTGTGGAAGCCATTGGCAAAGAAAAGGAAGGAGTCTGAAACTTGAAATGACAGAGTTTTGCACCCTCCTGCTAGGTGATTTATCCTTATCATGTAATTTCTATTAACAAGAGCTGTTGACACAAATAGCTTTTCTCAATTAGACCAGCAGGTGGAGGTGTTGACTGCCTACCAGACCAGCCTAAACCTGGCTGGAACTTTTCATTGTTTCCAAAAGAGCATTTCCCAAGAAATACAAATGAGTTCATCTTATCTGTGTTTTGAAACTTTCAAAGATATTATTCTATCCTATCAGTGACTACTGTGAACTCCCTCTGTAAAGCCCCATGATCCATCTATTTCTCTTGGCTCTGTGTGCAGCATTCAAGAGATGGGACGTGTTTTATTTCCAAGTCTTAGTTAATCTATGGATATACATGTTATCTGTTTCACAGCTAGAAAAGCAACACTGTTTACCTTGCCCAGGACAGAGCTTTGAAACTGCATGGGAATTTTCCTATAAGAAGAATAAAGAGTGACATGTATATGAGAGAAACACAAGTTTACACGTGGCATTAGAAACATTAAAATAGCCAAGGCTGCTGTTGGATTAATTTATATACATACTCACTATAGCCGCGCAAATCAGAATCTTCCTACACACTTCTCTTTGGTTGTATTTTATTGTATTTTTATTGTGTCTTTGTGGGGTTTTTTAAAATTTTTTTACTTAATAGAATGAGTTCTAACATTAGGACTTTGAATCAAACTAACGGAATAAGTTGAAATTAGTCACATTGTCAAAGACACATTTCTAAATATAAGTACTTCTAGATTTTATAAATAAAATTGTCTCCTTTTTTTATTACCAAAATTTTCCAGTTTACCCTATGCAGTCCTCTCCATGGGCATTACTGAGTTAATTATTCAGCCCTTTCCTGTAGCATTGGAAATGTAAGTGCCCTTTCTTAAAGGGCCAATTCATAAATACTTTAGGCCTTGGGGACCAAGAAGTAAAGTTGAGGATATTATGTGAGCACTTACATAACCAATTAAAAATGTAGAAACTATTCTTAGCTCAAGAGCAGTACAATACCTGCAGCAGGCCAGATTTGGCCTGTAGGCTGAAGTTTGCCACCCACCTTCCAGGGAATAAGCTCTGTCACGGGATGTGTATGTATTTTTCCAATAAAGGCCAAAAGACTGTTGGAAAGACAGACTCTATCCCTGTATATTATCTTAAAGTTTTTCTTATTTAAAAGAAACTTCCTGCTGAAATCTATACAGTAGAATCAAATACTAATATTTTATATTTTTAAAAATGCATATTACTAATATACAATAAAAGTCTGGAACCTGAGATCAGAAAATTTAGTCCAAAGGACATTTGTGATGCTGCACACAGAGCTGAGAATGGTGACAGAAGTGAGAGAAAGCAACCAGACCCCTCAAATAAATAATTGGGCACAAGACAGAAATAACAGCCGATACTTTCCATAAATGCTTTTACAAATGTACTGTTTACATATTTTTTAGTTTTTAAATATTTTCAAAAGCCCAACACTTTGTTTTTGTTTTTAAAAATTTTTAATTTTATTTTTTAATCTGAAGTAAATAATTGGATATATGTATGGGGTACACAGCGATGTTTATGTATATTTAATGTATAGTGATCAGATCAGGATAATTAATATATCTGTCATTTCAAACATTTACCATTTCATTTTGTACCAGGAGAATTCAATAAGACTCAACACTTTCGATTTAAGTTTTTAAAATTTATAATTAGTTTAGAGTCATTAGCATTGTAGGTCTTCAAGAAAAGACTCCCCTTTACTTTATGGACATGGTATTTCTCATGCCTATAATCCTAGCACTCTGGGAAGTCAAGGCAGGTGGATTGCTTGAGCTCAGGAGTTTGAGACCAGTCTCTACTAAATATAGAAAAACTGAGGCAAGGGGATCTCTTGAGCCCAGGAATTTGAGGTTGCTGTGAGCTATGACACCATGGCACTCTACCCATGGTGACAGAGTGAGACTCTGTCTCAAAAGAAAAAATAAAGATTCCCCTTCTTGCTGACTTTGGACTGTACAGTGAACTCTCTTGCGGTCAGCACAAAGAAGCATTAGAGGTGGAGCAGTGTGGGTGTCTCACCTCCCTGGAGATTTTAAGGAATGAGGAACTAATCCACAGAACTAACTTAGAGTTTCAGGTTCATAATTTCTTTTTCTTCCTTTTCCCTGGGAGCACAGGGTGTTTTACAAAATAGATTAGCTAGAAGGAAAAGAATGACATGAAATAACAGACCCACTCACTAATTATTTGTCTTTGACTTTGCAATATGATCAAAAATGTTCTCAGAATTTTGCTTTTTGAAAATGAAAGAAAAGAGATTTGAACACATATGTCCTGACTTCCAGCAAAGAAGGACCTCCAGTGCCATCCAATCCAATCCTCTTATTTCACAGCTGAATAAACGCCAGATCAAAGACAGTACTGGTATGACTTGCCCAAAGTCACACAGCAAGGAACTGGTTCATGCATAGACAATAGCAAACTTAATAGCAAACTTTCTGGTTTTAGGGGTAGGGCTAAATGCAAGCTATTTTTCATTCCATGAATGAGTCTTTACTTGGACTCACTAGCTGTCTAGAAACCCAGTACAAATGGGAAGGAAGGAATACAACTGTCCCTATCCCAGGCAGAGTATGGGCCTGGGGGAGGTTAGGGTTGCTTAGTCAGCCTACACCTGCCACCTGAGTCCAGCCTCCTGGGGGCTGGGAAGGGCCAAGCCACACTGTGACTGAAGGTCTCTGATGATGGCACAGACCAGCAGCATTGCCTCAGACTGGCTCATTCTGCCAGCTGCTGAGCTTTCCTTTTGTGGAATCTAAGGAAAGCCCCAGGAGGGACCAGGCATCTCAAGGCTAAGCTTTTGAAACATTGACAACAGGCCAACCCCTTAAACATGAAAAGTCAAAAGCCTTTCACATCTTTGCATACAAACATAGATTGCTATGTTCTAATAAAGACACCACAACCAGTATTTCTTTTAAGATTTAGAGCTTCTACTTTATGGGACACTCTGTGACCCACAGGATCAATTTTTATCACAAAGTGGTATTTGCTTAGGAGGCCCCAGGCTGCTCAATGGTCCCCATCTCAAGACAGCCTAAATGTCTGGATTCCAGGTGACAAGGATAGTTTTCATTTTATCAAATCATGCCACCTTGTAACCCTCAACCTCATTGCCATTCAACCTCTCCACTCACGCACTCATTCATTCTAGAGAGAAATAAGACAATGATTAAAATGTTCAAACGATGCCTCTCAGAGACAAGACCTCAGCGGAAGCAGAGATGTTTAGTTAAGCTTTATGGAAAGGGTAGATGACCAATCTGGGCAGTGCAAAGATGGTGTCTGTGCAGGGGTTTGGGGGGGAGTATCTAGAGACTCATTTTATATGGGGCCGTTGGGGGTGAGTGAATTCCACAGCTTGCCCGTAAAGCTGGGTCTTTTGGCACCAACTTCTCAGGGGGTGGGCTATCCAGAACCTTTGTGTCTCTCTTAGGAGGAGAGAAGGAGGGGAAGGGGAAAAGGGTTTGTGTGCAGCTGTGTTAGTTCCCAACAATGATTTTTTTAATATTAACTTAATTTTTTTTCCATGCAAAAGCAAACAAATGCTGAACTTATGCCAAAAGCAATTGCCAACTAGCTTCTAGAAGGCAAGTATCACAACATTCCCTCCTTCTGCAGGTGATCCTGTCCTATGGTGGACAAAATCCTATCTGTTACCACACACAGTCACTAGTGCCCCCTCAAGTTGACCTCTGTTCTTTTGTATGCCCAGAATAGTGCTTCCCTGCTCAAACTTCACAACTGTTGTGGGGACAGTCATTGGGCCTCCCTGTCCAATCAGGGAGGCTGGACCAATCAGATCCCATCCGAGAATTTGACTGCAGCTTGCCTGGAAGAGCTTTTTTTCCCTTGGCTACAAGGTCTTGAGGAAGTGAACCTCAATATCCTACACTGACCCAGGCTGGATGACCAAGTCACTGCCCAGAGGTGGAGTTATGAGTCCTCTCAGGAAAGTAAAAAACAGAGGAGAGCCCGAGAGCAAGAGAAAGAGAATGTGGAGGGCACATCCTCTGTCAGCCTTCTGGGCTGGTAGCCATCACTGTGCTGAGGAGCAGGTGTGGGCTTCAGACAAGGCAGGCTCTCTCTACCTGACCTCCAGGTTGTTGGCTACCCTGCCCAACAACACCTAGAGAAACACAACCTGTGGCATTGGTGTGGCAGTCCAAGGACGTAGCAAATGCCCTCCCCTTTCCACACAGGAGTGAGATTACCCTGGTTCGGTTGGTTCCCGTGGTTATCATCTAACAGAAACATCAATTTCACCTTCAAAATGCAAGATTAGGACATTTTCTCAGCTGATGACTGGACTCCCATTTTTTATTTTAAACTAAATTTAATATTGACAAATATGTGCATTTACAAATATTTCTCTTGGGATCCTACATGTATACTACACTAGCTATTACTGAGAATATTATATCTATCATTTTTCTCCAAGAAGTTCAGAGTATTCTTTTAAATTCTAGAGCAAGCCAGGCATGGTGGCTTATGCCTGCAATCCTAACACCCTGGGAGACTGAGGCAGATGGATTACTTGAGCTCAGAAGTTTGAGAGCAGCCTGAGCAAGAGCAAAACCCTGTCTCTGCTAACAACAGAAAAAACTAGCCAGGCAGATGAGGTGGCACAAGCCTATAGTCCCAGCTACTCAGGAAGCTGAAGCAGGAGGATCGTGTGAACCCAGAATTTGAGGTTGCTGTGAGCTATGATAATGCCATAGCACTCTATCCAGGACAACAGAGTAAGACTCTGTCTATAAATACATACATACATACATCCTAAAGCAAATTTCCTCAAGCCCTACACTGCCCCGTGATCCTTATCTGGGGTCTGCAACAAATATAATGCAAAACCCAAAGGTCTATAGTCAGCCAGAGCACTCACAATGTGATTATGAATAGAGAAGTCTTCTGACACATCAGGAGACGGTCTCTCTGAAGTGCCTTTAACAGAGTAGGTCCCTCCCTGCTAAATTTGCAAGGGTGGTGTCAAAGGATAGGAAGGGCTCAAAAGTTAAGGTTAAGGCCTGGGAGGTGCAGAAAACTTGTGGGTCATTTGTAATTCCCGCCACCTGTGTGCTGTGTTCACTCTGAGGAAGAGGTTGACTAAAGGCACAGGGTTCAGTGTAGAAAGATATCTACCAGCAGGTGATGAGCATGACCATCTGTACTTACGATGCCTTCATCTTGAGTGTTTAACAGTATGGCTATTGGTTCTTTGTCCTTCTTCAGAGCACCATCGTTGACCTGAATCAAGGAGTTTTCTTTGTCTTCATTTTTGCTTTAGTTTTTCTGCATGCATGTGCATACACACACACGTGTGTGTGTGTGTGTAAGACAGAATGATCTGTTTGCTACTTTTAGGTAACTGCACTGTCCTTGTCCATTGGTGGTTGGTTGGTGAGTAGCCCCCTAGCTGTTTGATCTGCAGGACCACAGTTTGCTTTGGTTCCTGTCTCATTTTTGTTCTAAAGCCCTTTCAACATGCTCTACCTGTGTTTGTAGTTCATCTTTAGATAGACTATTTCCTATTACAATTTCTGTTTTCAGATTAGATCTCCAATTTCAGGTCCAACTCCATCAACAAAAATGAGATGAAAGGGCTATTGCTATGTCAGTACCTTCTTTAATGCTCAAATGTCATCCAAAGGTGTTTTTCAGTCTATCTGTGAAAATGCCTATAGTTTCATCTTTTTTGTTTGCTTATTTACATGATTGAACAAAAGGTTTTTATTGGAAACATTTTGGGTATGGCTTTTAGGAGACTTTGGCCAACATTTTTGACCTTTTTTTGACTCTCAGATTTACTGTGGAAAGAGGGATCCTGTAGGTCTCTTTTCAGGTCAGTCAAATCAACTTTTACTCACTTACAGGGGTGTTCAACATTTTTTTTTCCTCCTGTACATTGGAAAAACAACAGTTGTCTTGGGCCGCACATTAAATACACAAACATTAATGAGCAAAAAAAGTCAATGCATAATTTTCACAATATCCACCACCACAGATAAGCAAAACAGTACTCAAATAATCTGTATATAACCCGTGGGCCACAGATTGGACACCCCTGCATCTATAGGATCTGAGGTCATGACCAATATGTGTACATGTTGATAAAGGTTAAGAGTCCCTGAGTCATATGTCTCTAAAGGAATTCTAAATTCTTTGAATAACTATTTGCTGATCTTATTTGGCTTTAGCCAATGTTTTAATCATAGCTGTTAATTCAGTTCATTCTAAGGCTTAAATTCTCTAGTTTCCTGCTTACTAGATTCAAGGGAGGGATTTTAATAGGGTTCTTTAGGAAAAGGAGAGGATATGGACCAGGGAAAGACGAGGAAGGAGTTGTGGAAGGAGAGACATAAGAGGATAAAAGAGAAAAGGAAAACCTGGATATTGGGAGGCGACAAGGTGGAAGGAGGATTTCCTAGAGAAATTAGCTTTGGCCAAAGGATCTTTTGGTGAAGGAATTTTTACTTCAGAATTCTATTTAGAGGTTTACCCATCAAAAAATTCTACCCATTAGGCCTGTGAAACATTATTCCCTTTCTTCTTGAATGAACAATTTTTGTTGAAATCAAATATTCTTCAGAGTGGCTACTGGCAGCCCAAGTCATCCCTGGTGAAGTTGTGCCATTTAGAGAAATGGGTGCAAGATTTACAATTGTAATCCAAGTGCATGTAGAAGCAGGGGTTTTTTGAGGCATAGGAGAGTATTTAGATTTAGATGACCCCATGAGAGCTGGCAACACTTGGTGGGAATGTGATCCTACATATCTCATGTGTTGGGCCCCCAAACTAAAAGTTGGCTACCTCTTAATGAAGACTCAGCAATCTGCTTTCCTGGCAGGCAGAAAACTAGAGAGAACAGTCACTGGGTCAAAGCCACACTCCCAAGACATCAAATTGAGACAAAAGAAGAACCTCATCTGAATTAATTAGTGATCCACAGCAAAGTTTGTCCAAGCGGATGCTCCTCTGGTGAGAACGACAAGCTCATAGACCTGTCAGATTAGCTCGAACAATAGGCTTATAGGGCCTATACCTGTATTCTACCCCAGGATTTTGCTTCTCATGACAACACCTTTAGAAAGCACAACACAAAATAGTAACACAAAAGACCATAAAAAAGGCTGATAAAGAATAACATGATTCCACCAAGGATGCCAAAGGGGAACAAATACCTAGTTGTTAGTAAAACCTGGGTACCTCACTGAGCATAAGTAGTCAAGGAACTCAAAACAAAGAGAGTGGAATTTAGACTCAGCGCCAACTTAGTGCATCTACTCATGAACATTTCTGTGGGTATAGCCCTGGATTCAGGACAGCAGGGTATGCAGAATGTATTTCAGTGAAACCTCCATTGTGTATTGTGGAAATAGATGAAGATTAATAAAGTGGGAACAAGCAAAGACTATTTAGGCAGAGCTTGCCATAGCAATGGAGACCACCACTTGTGTTTTAGCAGAGACCCAAAGGCAGGCAGAGAGATGGAAAGCTTTATAGTAGAAAAAAAGGAGGACTTCAGCTGCACCCTGATTGGAAGCTGTTGGCTTAGGGAAGCTGGAGGCAGCTTACTAGGAGAGCATCCTACATGATTTGTTGGCTTTCTATGATTGGCCCTTAGTTGAAAGCAGGGACAAAATTTAGAGAAACTGTCAGTCATTAATCAAGTCCTGGACATTCTGGGCCAATTGTTGTAGAGATTATTGTTTGGATTCCTGAACTAATTGCTGCAGTTGTGGGTCAGAATTCTATTTTTATACGTACTGACCATCTCTCAACACGTAGTCTTCAACCCAGCAGTTCTGTTCCTACATGGATGAAACAGGCTATGTATGTTTTGGTAGAAAAAAGAAAAGATTGAAAACAACCAAAATGTCCACTACCGCGGTACAAGATAAATGAGTTTGTGATTTATAGGGCCCTTGAACTAACCCACCTACCATATAGGTGCCCATTACCAGGGTACACCCCTATAATGGAATACTGATGTCTATGTTCCCAAAGCTCATTACCCATGCTCTCACAATAGCACTCATCACAGGTATCCATTAACATGTCTGATTCCTCCACTGTGCTCTTCACTACTCAAAGCAAAATTTAACATTGTTCATGTTTGTGTCCTCCAATAAATATTTATCAGTTGACAGTAAAATACAAGGTACCTGCTCCTCTTCAACTAGAGGATGGGCAGTCATAAAACACAGTGCAAGGTTTAAATTTCACAAATAGAAATAATACAATTCAGTAGTTTTTTTTTAATTTTGTTGATGAAAAATTTTATTCTACCATAACTTTGCATGTTAGACTATCTTTGCAAGATATTGATGTTTAATTCAAATGAAATAAGGTCCATGAAACATTATCTGAAAGAAAGGGTCAGCATAATTTTCCCAAAGAGGATATTTTATGTTTTGACATTCTGTCACTTATTTTTTGTTGGGTTTTTTTTTTAAATAAATTTTTAAAGGGAACTTCATTAGCTCAAGGGCCCTATAAATCACAAACTAGATTCGGGGTTCACAGACCACTGTCTAAGAACCAAAGTTCATTGTCTTTTTCTATTCTTAGGAAACCATTTTGGAGAAATATCTAAGTATGAGTATCTAAATATATTGGAAGGGGATGAAACAGACTTTTTCAGGCAAAGTAACAATACAAGAAAAGAGGTTGAAGTGATTCCTGAAACTTTAGAATCAGAATGACCAGAAGGAGGCCTTATTAAAGCCCAGATTGCTATGGGACCAAGTCCCCAAGGGATGCTAATATCTTTTTGTCTGGACCACATTTTGAGAACCACTGCTAGCGAGAACAGAAGGCTCCAAAGTTGTTATTTTGTGCAACTTTTCCTTTGCTACGCCATGAGAAGACTTCCATTGCTGCAAGCTAAACTCCTAGGAATTAAGTCCTCTCCTAGTGCACTGGGCACTTTGTAGCTGTCACACTGAAATGTCCAGACACACCCAATTCTGAGGACAAAAGAAGGAGAATGTTGTCAAACCAGCAGCACATCAAGGAGCAGCTCTAGAACTAGAACACACTAAGCACCCAGGAAATTCCGTACTTCCTCCCTGAAGTAAGCCCTGGTATTAAGGGCTGCTGACCTGAGTGGGCAATAATGTAATGTGGTGACTGCTTCCAGAACTTGTATAACTAGTTAAGCCAATCTTCAAGGGCAATAAATAGGCTCCAAGATGGTTTGAATGTTTTGTTGCTCAGATTCTTTGGGGGCAGATTTAGGTGCTCAGTTTGGTTTATGAACCTTCCTTAAGCCTGCTAGCCTACAACAAATTTATCATAGTCTTTACCATACTATACATATGTATGTATTTCCCTTAGGGTCAAAGACCAGCTAAGCACTTAGAATAGTACCTGGGCTATAACTTGCATAATACAAGTTTGAGTAACTGCTGTTATTATTCACAGCACCTAGTATGTAGCTGGTGGAGTGCAGTGGTGTGATCATAGTTCACTGTAACCTCTAACTCTTGTTCTCAAGTGATCCTCCCACTGGGCCTCCCAAAGTGCTGTGATTACAGAATGAGCCAACACACCCAGCCTGAGTCTATTCTTTTAATGGTTATCCTAGAAGTAAAAATGTAAATACTTTTTAAAATCTAAAGTTATTGTCCTGCTAGACAATACACAGACCTTAGCAGAATTTAATTCCGTTTACCTTCTTCCTAATTTATGTGTTACTGTTATGGCACTTATTTTGTTTTTTCAGTTCCACTAAGTAGTATCATTTGTTTATTTTTCACTTCAGTTTATCCAGATATTTACCCCTTTCATGGCTCTTTATTCTTTCTTTCCTATCAGATCTTCCACTGGGAATAACTAGGATTATTTTCTTTTGCCTGAAGTATAGTCATTAAAATTTCCTTTAGTAAGGCTCAGGAGAGAGTGAATTCTCTCAGTCTTCATTTATCTGAACATCTCGCTGTTTTAAAAGCTCATTTTTGTAAAAGTATTTTTTGCCCCTTACAGAATATAAAATTGGTAATTATTTTCTTTCAGCACATTATCTTCTGATTTAAACTATTGCCATTAAGAAATTTGTTTTCCATTCTGACAGTATTTTGAAAGTAATTGCTTTTAAGATTTTCTCTTTGTCTTTGGCTTTCATCATTGTTACTAGTATTTGTTATTTTATTATGTAATTGTTTGAAGCTAGATTTTTACAGAGGGGACTTCTTGTTTTGTATTTCATTAACTCTAGGAAATTCGAAGCCATCATCTCCTTACATATTGCCTCTCTCATTCTCTTTTTTCTGCTACTTTGGAACTCCAATTAGACATGTAAGAGCCAACTTAATTGTCCACATTTTCATATAGATAATTCTTCCATATTTTATATCTTTTTGTTTAATTTTTTCTTTTCATTTCTTGGTACTGCATTTTGGCTTATTTATTCTGACCTATTTTTCAGTTTACTGATTTTCTCTGTAGTAAAGTTGAATCTTCTCTTGATACATCCAACAAACTTTTAAAGTTTTATTTTTCTATTTTTCATTTGTTATTCTAATTGGTTCTTTTTAGATTTTCTAGTCACTTTTCATAGGGTTCTATTCCTACATATATTTTTTTCTTTATGCAGAGTGAATATGATTGTTTTGCAGTCTCTGATAGTTTCACCGCCTAAAGTCTCTGCAACTTTGTTTCTGCACATTGATGTTCTTACTATTTGTTTTTTGACCACTATTCAGTGTATCTATGTACATTTGATTTTTTTAGTTATGTGCTAGGCACATAGTTGGAAAAATGGAGACAATGGGGAACTTTGTCTGATTCCAGTTTGAAGCAGAAATGCTCTCATTTTTTTCCCCCATTCAGAATGATGTTGACTGAGGGTTTGTCATAAATGGCTTTTATAATTTTGAGATATATTCCATCTATGCCTATTTCAGAAGAGTTCTTATCATAAAAAGGTGGTAAATTTAGTAAAATGCTTTTTCTGCATCTATTGAGAGGATCATATAGTCTTTTTTTTCTTTTTGCTTCTATTTATGTGATGAATCACATTTATAGATTTACATATGTTGAACCACTGTTACATCTCTTGATGAAGCCCACCTGGTCATGGTAGATTAATTTTTGATGTGCATCTAAATACAGTATGCTAGATTTTTTTTTTTGAGAACTTTTGCATCTATACTCATAGGGATTGGCAAGTAGTTTTCTTTTTTTGTTTTGTCCTTTCCTGGCTTTGGTATCAAGGTGATATTGGCTTTGTAAAATGAGTTGGGGAGGATTTCTTCCTTTTAAATGTTATGAAATAACTTCTGCAATATAGATATAAGCTCTTCTTTGTAGATAGGGTAAAATTGGTTGTCAAACCATATGGTTTGGGATTTTTGTTGTTGTTAGAAAATTTTTTATTGCTGCTTCAATTTCATTACTTGACATTGGTCTGTCTGTTTAGTTCTATTTCTTCCTGAATGAGCCTAGGAAAGTTGCATGTTTCCAAGAATTTGTCCATGTCCTCAATGCAAATAGGAAAACAATGGATCAGTAGACTCAACACTGTTACAATGTCTATACTACCCAAAATGATTTACAGATTCAATGCAACCCACGTTAAAATGCGAACACCATTTTTTGCAGATCTAGAAAAAATAATTTTACACTTCATATGGAGCCAGAAAAGACCCTGCATAGCCCAAATAACCTTAAGCAAAAAGAACTAATCAGAAGGCATAACCAGATTTCAAGCTATACTACAAAGCTATAAGTAAGCAAAATACCATGGAACTGGCTCATAAACAAAGACATAGACCAAGTGAATCAGAATAGAGAACTCAAATATAAAACCCTCTTCATATTGCCATCTGATCTTTGACAAACCAGACAAAAACATACACTTGGTTAAAGAATTCCTATTCGGTAAATGGTTCAGGGATAATTGGATGGCCACATGTGGAAGACTGAAACAGGATCCACATCTCTCACAAAAATTAATTCAGAATGGATGACAGACTTAAACCTAAGGCATGAAACTATAATAATTATAAAAGAAAATGTTAGGAAAGCTCTTATGGACATTAGTGTAGGCAAAGAATTTACGAAGATCCCAAAAGCAATCATAGCAACAACAAAAACTAGATAAATGGGACCTGATCAAATTACAAGCCTCTTCACAGCCAAGGAAACAATCAATAGAGCAAATAGACAATCTATAGAATGGGAGAATATATTCGCATGCTATACATCTCATAAAAGGTTGATAACATGAATCTACAAAGAACTTAAGCAAATCAGCAAGAAAAAAATCAACCCCATTAAAAAATGGGCAAAAGATACAAACAGAAATTGTTCAAAAGGAGATAGACTAATGGACAATAATGAAAAATACTCAACATCTGAAATCATCAGGGAAATGCAAATCGAAACCTAATGAGATATCACCTAACTCCAGTGAGAATTGCTTTCATCAAAAAGTCCCAAAACAACAAATGTTGATGTGGATATGCTTATATGCTATTGGTGGGACTGCAGATTAGTACAATCTCTGTGGACAATTGTCTGGAGATACCTCAAAGAACTAAAAGTAGACCTACCATTTGATCCAACAATTCAACTACTGGGTATTTATCCAAAGGAAAAAAAAATCTGCACTTAAACACAATTCACAATTGCAAAGATGTGCAAACAACTCAAGTGCCTATCAACACATGAGTGAATTAATAAAATGTGGTAAATGTATCATAGAGCACTACTCAGCCACAAGAAAAGGTAAACTAATACTTTTTGTATTAACCTAGAAGTCACGGAAGACAGTTGTTCAAAGTGAAGTATCACAAGAATGGAAAAATAAACACCACATGTTTGAAACCATTAAATTGGAATTAATTGATCAATATTTATATGTACAAATGGAAATAACACTCATCAGAAATCAAGCATTTGATTGGTGAAGAGGGACTTTACCTAACAAATATAATCAGTGTAACCTGGTACTTTGTACCCTTGATGAATCCCCAACAACAACAACAACAAAAAATCAAGCATGTGGGAGAGGGGAAGAAGGGATGGATAAATTCATACCCACCAAGTACAACACATACTATCTAAGTGATGGGCACACTTGTAGCTTTTATAGACTCGAATTGTACAAAAGCAATTTATGTAACCAAAATCACTCCCACACTTGCTCCATACTTGGAAGACCTTCAATGTTAGCTTAGCATTTGTTTATTATGTTATGAATCTGATTTAACAAGGCCATTTTTTTTTTTGAGACAGAGTCTCACTATGTCACCCTCAGTAGGGTGCTGTGGCATCTTAGCTCACAGCAACCTCAAACTCTTGGGCTCAAGCAATACTCTTGCCTCAGCCTCCCAAGTAGCTGGGACTACAGGCAACCACCACAGTACTTGACTAATTTTTTAGAGATGAGGTCTCACTCTACCTCAGGCTGGTCTTGAACTTGTGAGCCCAAGCAATCCACCCAATTTTAATCCAGGCCATTTAAAAAAAAAAATAAAACTAGAAAGTAAATCCTCTAAAAAAGAAAAATTATTAGTGGAGATTTTTTTTGAAGTCTAAGATCAAAATATCTCTACCCAGAATGATATGACTGGTAATCCTAACAGTCCTGGACATTTTCTTTTTCTGTTTAAGCAATGTTATTAATATATAAATTACACAAAACAATAACCCAAATATCAAGTTTATCAGATCAGCAAATGGCCTTAGGACCTCCCCAGGCTTCCATTTTTCTCATAGTTTTTTGACTTGGAATTTCTTACATTTTGACAGATTTTTGATGATTTTTAAAAATATTTTATATTTTACTCCAAATTTTAGTTATTTCAAAAAGAAGGTTGGGTCTAATAACTCAGTTCACGTAAACAATTTGTTCTTTTTTTTTGTTTCACCTCCTCTGCAATATCCAGAAATTCATCTGTTTTATATTCTACTCACATTTCCAAATTGTTCAAATTTTTATAGTGGGTATGCATTCCACTTATAATTATCAAAAATAATAAAGATGTTTCCAATGTGAAAAAATACATTAATGGTTATCTTTAAGTTTTTCTTAAAAGAAACTGCCATGTATTTTCCTTTGAAAAGCATTTTCTCCATTCCTTTTAACAAGGCAAGCTAAATTTTATGTCTTGAAATTAGAGGTGAAGTAAAGGCAGAGGTGAGCTACCCCATTATTCTCTGTGGGAGAATATATTTCTGCTTTTTGAGGTCACCTAATTTGTGGTACTTTGTTTCAGCAGCCCTAAGAAACTAATGCACTAGTAGGGGGGAAAAGTGCTAAATTATTTTGAGCAAAAATTCATTAATTTGAAATAATGGGGGGAAAGCCTTGATCCCAGTGACAGATTGTGTCAAGTATAATAAAACTGCCAGGGATGAAGATAGGAACACCAAGATGCCCCAGAATATATCAGGGCCTCTGATGGTCAACAATGTCAGAGACACAGAATCCCTACTCTAAACCCCATTTAGCTGACAAAATCAAGTGAAAGCCTTAAGTAGCAGGGTTACTTGTGCTCCAGTAGACACCTTGACTCACACAGTAAAACTTTTGGTGCATCACTCTAATGCTTTTAAGTAGTATATACTTTAACATGTTTTTCTGTACCCTGTACTTCCTATAAACTGGAAATATATTACAATATCCTTTTATAATCATAGTAACAAAAGACAAGAACACACCAGAGGGCAGATTCAAGTGCCATAGAAAATAGTGTTAGGATAGAAAATGCCTGAATGTTCTATGAACCAGAAGCACTTCCTCAAGTTTCTGAGACAACATAAACATTATCTCACACTATACTTTTGTGAAAACTAAGTTGTGGTAGTAATTTCTTGAGGCACACAGTACATTTAACTGCTTGCCAACTAGACACATAAGAACTCAAAGACAGATTTGACCTGATTTGGAAAATAAATAAAAATAACAATAGATACACCCAATTACTCTGGAGCAAGTTTGTATGTATTATTTGTACTTCAACCATATGTACATATCAGACAAAAATGTAGAATAAAATTTTTAGAGATCTTCCTATGTAGACCAAAAATTTAACATGGTTTTTCTCTTCTGTTCTTCTCTTTTATCCATATATTTATCTCCAAGTCTCACATTCTGATTAGAAACTGGGATTTTTCTATGACAACTGGCTTTTGGGGACTGTCTGACAGACTGATTTCTATGCCTGTCTTAGAACACTAATAGAACCCAGCATACTCTAGAAACTTGGGGGTTCCTAAGATCAAAACAAAGCTGAGCAGTTTGCTCCTTCCCCAGAGGTCCTGCAGTAGAGCAGACAAAGGGTGATACAGCTCAGTAATTGCCACTTGGAAAATATGGGAAATAAAGAGTGCATGTGTTTCCAACATCCTGCCTTTCGGAGAAACAGCCTATGGGGCTAATTTCTGTATTGCCTAATTTGTAGCTGACAAGACCTAGTATACTCCAGAAGTCTAGGGGCTGTTGAAAAAAAAGAGAGAGAGAGCTGAACAGCTTGTGAAATGTCCAGAGAACCTGCAGTACCACAAACTCCTGACACTGGAGAAAGTAAGAGTATCTGAAAAAGTAAATAGCATATTCCTCTAGTTGACAACATATGCACATAAATCCAAAGAAGTCACATCTACAGAAAAAGTTCATAAGGCTCCCAAAATACAGGGTGTCCATAAAGTTTGTGTGCAAAGTACAAATTGCACACAAACTTTATGAACACCCTGTATATTAATATATGAGCAAGCTAATTTTGAAGGTCTCTCCCTTTACAAAGTTAATCCATAAAGAATGGAGAGATAGATTTTTTTTTTTTTTGAGACAGAGTCTCATTCTGGAATCCTAAGTAGGGTGCTATGGTGTCATAGCTCACAACAACCTCAGGGTCTTGGGCTCAAGCAATCCTCTTGCCTCACTTTTTCTATTTTTAGTAGAGATTGGGTCTCACTCTTGCTCAGGCTGGTCTTGAACTCCTGAGTGCAAGTAATTCACCTACCTCAGCCTCCCAGAGTACTAGGATCACAGGTGTGAGCCCCTATGCCCAGCCTTATCTTTTTTAATGCATAGATCACAAGGCAAAGTTATAAGGCACATGAAGATACAGGGAAACATGGCCCCATTAGAGGACCAAAATAAATCTCCAACCCTAAAGATATGAAAGTATATAAATTACTTGATGAAAAAATTCAAAATAACTATCATAAACACATACAGGAAAATGATGCAAGAATAAAATGAGAATATTGACAAATAGATAGAAAATATTAAAAAGAACCAATCATAATTATGGGGCTAAAAAATACAACAATTAAATTCGAAACTCCATACTCAAGAGTTTCAGCAGCAGACTTGGTCAAGCAGAAGAATCAGAAAACTCAAAATCAATTCATTTGATATTATCTAGTAAGAGGAGCAAACAATCGTGAAGAAATTTTGTAGGTACTATGATATACCATCAAGTGGACTAATATATACACAATACACACATGATGAAATCTCAAAAGGAGAAGGGAGAGAGAAAGATGAAGAAAGTTTATTTGAAAAAATAATGGCCAAAAACCTCCAAAATTCAGAGAAGAAAATGAAAACCCAGAATCAAGAAGCTCAAAGATCTTCAACAAAGATAAAGCTGGATGAAGTCCACACAAAGACATGTTATAATCAAATTGTGAAAGACAAAGATAATTGTGAAAGCAGCAAGAAAATAGAAACTAATAGCATACAAGGGATTTTCCATAAGATGATATGCAGATCTGTAGCAGAAACCTTACAGACCAGAAGAGTGGGACAATATATTCAAACTCTACAAAGAAAAAAACTGCCAACCACAAATACTATATCCAGAAAAACTATTCTTCAAAAATAAAGGAAAAGTATTTTCCCAGATAAACAAAAGGTGAAGGGTTTCATTACTACTAGACTTGCCTTACATTAAATGTTAAAATGGGTACTTCAAATTGAAAAGAAAGTGTACCAAAAAACAACACAATAGCATATGAAAATTTAAATCTTATTGGAAAAGGTCAATATATAGACAAAAACAGAATATTGTAATATTATAATGGGGCATAAATCACTTTTCCCCTTCTTCACTTTTAAGTTGCCTTTTAACTTATCTCAAGCCCCTACAGCTCTATCCAGACCCTAAACCTAAATGCCTCATCTTTTTCTGTGATACTGCTTGGTCTGTGTATAAACTAGACAATGGCTCACAATGGCCTGAAAATGGCACCTTTGATCTTTTAATCCTCACTAACCTTGATAATTATTGTTGGAGATTGGGCAAATGATAGCAGATCCCTTACATTGAGGCCTTCCTCCTCCTCCAAAGCATTCCTTCTTTGTGCTTGTCTTATGAACCCTCTCCAATTTTCCTTGCCTGAGCCAAACAAGCCCTCCCTGAGCCCTCTGAATCTCCATTGTCTTCCTTTGACCCAGCAGACAACACTCCCCCTTGTCCCTCCACACACACACACACCCCACAAGAATTCTCCTCCCTACCTGCAGAATACCACCCATCCCCCCTCTAACACTCCTCCACCCTCCTTCAGCTGCATGTGGGCAAAAAAGAAAACCTGGCATCTATGGGTGGCAGAGAAGGAAACATGGTGGACCCAATTTCCTCACCTCATACTAGAACCGTCCACACCTTTGGACCTTCCACTTCCAGATCGCTACAACCTCTATATCTCCTCCGAGAAGATGCAGGAACAGAAAATGTCATCAGGGTTCATGTCCCCTTTTCTCTCTCAGACCTGTCCCACATAAGTCAGAAACTAAATTTGTTCTCCACAGATCCCACAATATACTCTCAAGAATTTAGATATCTAACCCAATTGTATGATCTAACCTGGCATGATTTATATGTTATCTTCACCTCCACCCAACTTTGCAGGAGAGAGCAAGTCTGGACCCAGGCCCAGTTTGACACCAAAGATCTACAGAGGACAGACCACACCCTGCCAGAGGGTGCTAGGGCTCCCCCAGAAAGACCCTAATTGGAATTACCAAATTCCTGGGGTCCACCTACATAACCACATGGTCTACCATCTTTTAGAAGGACTAAAGTAGCCCATAAGGCCATCAATTATGACAAATTAAAGGAAATAACTCAGAAACAGGATGAAAACCCTGCCCCATATTTAACCCATCTTAATGAAGCCCTCCAGCCCAATATTTAGCCCATCTTAATGATACTACCCTATCGTTGGAGAGTAACAAAGGCAAACTCATTATTAACATGCATTTTATCTCTCAGTCTGTACCCAATATCAAAAAAAAAAAAAAAAAAACCTCCAAAAATCTCCCTAGTGAGATCTCATTGACCTGGCCTTCAATGTCTTCAATAACTAAGAATAGGCCTCTAAGCAGCTGTGCCTCTCAGAGCTCCAGGTATTGGCTTCCACTATTAGACAAAACCTGGCTACTTCTCAAAACTCCTTTCAACAGTCTGAAAAAAGAAAATCTCTCCCAGGATCATGTTTTAAATACAGTATGCTGGGACACTGGGCAAAGCAGTGCCCAAATCCAAATCCTCCCCCAAAGCTATGCCCAGCCTGCAGAGGTCCTCACTGGAAGTCTGAAAGCACAGATCCTTCTGAGGATTTGGTTCCCAGACACTCCCAGGACCTGGCTGAATTTCCCAACTTCTTGGGCCTAGCCCCTGGAGAGTGATGATTTCCAGAGACTCAGGACATACATGTCCACTTGGACAATTATTAGAACTGAGCTCTGAGTATTTTTGCTAGTGGAAGGTAAGGCAATCTCTTCTCTGACAGGCATGGGGGCCACCTTCTCCATGCTACCATCTTATAAAGATCCTTTAAAACAAACAGAGATTTTGGTGGTGGGTATTGATGGCAATTTATTGCACCCTCACGCTTCTCCACCCTATGGTGCTCACTCTCTGGACACTCTTTCTCACATTAATTCTTTATTATTCCTTCACGCAGCATCCCCCTACTAGGTAGAGATATCCTCTCAAGATAATAAGCAACCCTGATGATTCCCACTGGCTCCCACCTCTCACTATCCATCCTGCTCCTCTTTAATCTCTCTTCTAACCAGCCCCATTCTCTCAATCCAACCTCCCCATAGACCCCATAGTGTGGAATACCTTTTATAGACTCCCATCATTCCCCCATTCTCATGACCCTCCGACCCCAACTTTTACATCTTTCCTTAAACAAAATCAATCCCCAAGGCAGCCCTCAGGGGAGTTAAAGCACTTATCATCAAACTCCTATCAGCTGGCATTCTCAAGTATACTCACTCAACTCTACAACATTCCCATTCTTCCTGTTTAAAAAAAAGGAGGGGGGGTCATATCAGTTAGTGTAAGATTTATGGGCTATTAATGAAATTGTTCAGCCTATTCACTGAGTAGTCCCTAATCCCTATACCCTCCTATCCACCATTCCCTCCAATACCTCCCACTACACAGTTTTAGATCCCAAAGACACCTTCTTTACCATCCCCATCCATGAACTCTCCCAGCTCCTCTTCGCCTTCACCTGGACCGACCCTGATTCCTCTACCAGCCAGCAGCTCACCTGGACAGTTCTCCCACAAGGATTTAAAAACAGTCCTCATTATTTTGGTCAGGCACTTCATACCTCTAGCAATTAACTTTACCAAACAATTCCACGGTTCTCCTGGGGACTCCAGGATATTTTAGAGCCTGGATTCCCAATTGCACGGCCTCAGATAAACCTCTTTACACCACCTCTAAAAGTTCCCCAACTGACCTCCTAGACAAACATCAGCTTTGGTCAAGTGCTTTCCTCTCCACTCACAGAACCCTCACACTTCCCAGAACTCATTCCATGACTGCTGGCCTTTAATCATAGTAGCACAACACCCTTTTCCCAACATCTCTCTCTTTCCCTTACCTAACCCCAAAGACACCTGGCTTACTGACAGCAGTTGTTGTAAGCCCACTGCTCACTCCATTGCCAAGACAGGTTTTGCTATCGTGTCTTCTTTCCACATTATTGCTTCTATTATTCTGTCCCCAGCACCTCCTCACAATAGTCAGAACTCCTAGCCCTCAGTAAAGTCTTGCAACTTGCATGCGGCCACTCCATTATCATATACACACATTCTAAGTATACTTTCCACATAATTCATCACCATGCAGCCATATGGCAAGAAAGAGGATTCATTACTACCCAAGGCTTCTCTATTATCAATGTCATACTCATTAAAAACCTCCTAAATGCAGCCACACTTGCAAAGGAAGTAGCCATCATCCACTGTAAAGGCCACCAAAACAAAACAGATCCAATTTCTAAAGGCAACCAAAAAGCCGATATAGAAGCCACATGAGCAGCTCAGCGCCCTCACTCTTACCCCATCCCTCCTCCCCGCAAAAGGCCAGTACTTGTCCTTCCATAAATTCTATCCAGTATATACATCCAAGAAACAGGACAATCATTGGCATCTTCCCACAAGGGGAGGATGATTCCTTCAACAGGGAAAATTTATTCTTCCTTCCTCTTAAGCACAATATATCCTCTCTTCCCTCCACAATAGCTTTCCCATTGGCTTCAAGCATCTTTACACCCTTCTTTGTCTGCTCCTTTTTCACCCACAATTATCCTCCCTTTTAATACAGTCTTGCACAATCTGCACCCGGGTCTCACCCCCAGGGAGCCATAAAAACACCCCCTTTTTCCACACATCAGGCCCCAGACCAAGCCCCCCAGACAAAGACTGGCAGAAGGACTTTCCCCACATAACTCCTGTATGAAAATATAAACTTCTTCTAGTTTGGGTTGATACCTTCTCAGGATAGGTTGAAGTCTTTCCCACAACAGGCTAGAAAACCCATGAAGTTATCTCCACCCTCCCTCACATTAGTCTAGATTTGGCCTCCCCAGCTGTACTGAGAGCAACAACTGCCCAGCTTTCATTAGTCAGAACACTCTTAAGCCTCACAAGCCCTAGGAATTCAGTGATGCTTACATGTTCCTTACAGGCCCCAATCATGAGGGAAGTAAAACAAATGAAATGTCCTTAAACAACATCTCATAACATTAGTGCTCCAACACAAATAAGATTGGATTAAGCTCTTCCCAATTGCTTTACTCCACATTTTCTCTACCCCTTGCAAACCTATCTTTTATAGCCCTTTTGAAATAATGTATGGCAGAACTATTATTCGGGGCAACCCTCTTCCAGACTCTATTGTAGGAAACTATTTTCCTATCCTCCAGGAAACCAGAGACAAACTTAGAAAAACAAAAAACCAACTCCTACCCTAATCCTCACCAGAAAAAGTCTGGGACCAATTGGCAGGACAAGTTTTCTCAAATCTCCCTTACCCTGCAGGACTCTATCCCCTCACTGGACAGGCCCTCACACTGTTCTCTACGGCACCTCCATGGCCATTTATCTCTCCAACGTCCCAGTCTCGATCCACCAAATAAAGCTGTCCTAAAGGAAAACTAACACTGGAAGACCCCCCACTGGAAATAGTAAGTACTATCCTCTACCACCTTAAAACTTACAAAGATCCCCAAAGAGTCCACTTCCCCATAAATGTATAACACTCCTCCCTGATCCTTCCCTTTTTTCCATGACTTTTCTCAAGATGCCTGACTACTCTCACATGTTCAAAACTGGGATGACCTCTTTGAAGTCTTTAAAGATTCATGGCTATAAGGCCCTTCTAAGACATTCCCCCTGAGGAAACCCAATTTTTCCTCTTCCTACTTCTTTTCCTTCTGGCTACCCTTCCTGCCAATTCTGGCCTTCCTCCCCTCCCCATCAACTGACTGAATGCACAGATTGTTTTGCTACCCAATCCTCATATATCCGTGGATACCTTACTAATCCCCATTCCCACATCAACTTGGCCCTATTCTTACCTTAGACCCCCTCTTTCACTAGCTACACTTACATGTCAGCATGCTGTTATGATATTGCCAAAGCCTGTGAATGTTCTTATAGAGGAAAGAGGTACTGGACCGGCAAATAATCAACACTGGATGCCCTGGAGATGGAATAGGGACAACTACCTGCTGGATATACCTCACACGTGTAGGATTATCATATGGAGGAGGAATTCAGGACATTGCACATCAGCAAGAAACAAAAACAATCATTAAAAAAAAAAAAACTCCCCTTCCAGTTTAACCCCTCTATCCCATGAAGGATTAGACCTCACTGTCCTGTAAGACTTACAATAACATTCAACAACACTCCCTTATTCCCCGGCTTTTAAATGCCTCCTTCTCAGTTGACCCAAACTCTTCCCCCCACCCTCTCAGGATGCTGGATGTGCCTTTCTTTATACCAGAATCTTTTCAATCCCATACCCATACCTGACACAAATAACTCTTCCATTCCAGCAGAAAATAACAGAGCTCTGTTTAGCCCCATAACTACGGATTTTCCACCCCTAGCCTCTCCCAATTTAACCTGCTTCAATCTCACCAGTACAGGATGCTTTATAAATCCTGGTCTCTGTTCTCTCCACTCAAATTTTCTCTTATCTGGTTCTTCCTGTACTCCTCTGGGAATATTTTTCCACTGCAACCACTCCATCTATAGGTGCCCGCATGCTAACTGTTCTGGTCTTTGCACCTGAGCTCTCCTCACCCTGCAAGTTTCTTTTGTGAATGATTCCTCCCTAACTTAGATCCTGACACATCCTCTTACTTCCAGACAGAAAAGGAGACGTTATAACCTCCCTGCACCTCTCAGAATAGGTATAGTGGCTGGAATTGGCACAGACATTGCAGGTATAAGTACATCAATCCACTTTTACCACAAACTCTCCCTAAGTTAATGAAGACATGGGAAAAGTAGCAGACTCTTTAGTCACCCTACAATCCCAAATTAATTCTTTAATCCTCCAAAACCACCAAGCCTTAGATTTAATTACAGCAGAAAAAGGAGGTACATACATTTTTGGGAGAAGAAATGTTGCTTCTTTCTTAATCAGTCAAGAATAATTACAGGTAGCTCAGCGCCTGTGGCTCAAGCAGTTAAAGTGCTAGCCACATACACCTCTTTCAAAGGTAGGGTTCAAATCCAGCCCTGGCCTGCCAAACAACAATGATGGCTGCAACCAAAAAACAGCTGAGCATTGTGGTAGGCGCCTATAGTCCCAGCTACTTGGGAGGTAGAGGCAGGAGAATCGTTTGAGCCCAGGAGTTAGAGGTTACTGTGAGCGATGATGCCATAGCACTCTACCCAGGGCAACAGTTTGAGGCTCTGTCTCAAAAAAACAAAAAAAGAAGAAGAATTACAGGCCAAGTAAAAGAACTCCAAGAACAAATAGAACAAAGACAAACAGATCTTGAATCATCTAATCCCAGGTTCTTATTTGATTCCTGGCCCCCTTGGTTATTTCCTACTTTAGGGCCACTAATTATGATCTTTCTCATTCTTGGTTTTGGACCAGTAATCCTCTGCCTCGTCTTTTCATTTATTGACCAGGCAGTCACCTGAAAAACAACTGCTTATATCCTCGTCCTACGTGGATATGAACCAGTTCAGACTGAAGACCCAAGAGTGTTCCTATAACACCACTCCTTCCCTCTCCCTTTTCCTTATAGGCAGCCCACACTGACCCTCAACCCACAGGAGCCAGTCACACAGACAACATGCCCATCACCCCACCCTCTAATAATAGACTAAAAACACTGGGATGATAGGGCTGAATGTAGGGACCTGCCCAAATAGAACATCCCATCCAGGAAGGAATGAGTGCATGAATGTCCCTCCCAGGAAGGAATGAATGCACCAGTCCCAACCCCTCTAAACTTTTACATTCCCATCCACCTTAACCCATGTACTGACTTCCCTTTCCAACTCAGCTTACTTGCACACAAGTGGAATAAAGGCCGTGTTGCTCACACAGAACCTGGACTCCAATTCCTTTTGCTCACATCTCTGTGTAAGCTCTCATTTTCAGTCTTTAACCTCTCAATTTCTTCCTCAGCAGTCCTAGGCAAGTATGGCAGCTCCATGGCCATCAGAGAACTAGATCTCTACCTTGTTTTCCTATATTCTAAACATGAAGCTTCCACCTCATTATACCCACAGTCTACTTTAGCTCGAGCCATAATATCCACATCCTAGCCAGCTGGGAGAAGGAAAAGATGAAGAAGGGCATGCTTGTCTTTAAAATAGCAACTAGCTAAATGATTCTCTGCTTTAGGCACAAAATTCCAAGAATTCATTACCAAGTTCCATAGAGCTGGGAGGCCTGATATTCTGCCTCTCTCTTGCAAAATGGGAAGTTTTCTCATATTTCCACCTTACCACTATTATTTTCTTGTAGGAATAAAATCAAACTTCACAGTTTTCCCTGGATTATCTTTGCCAGTATACAAGCAGAAACATACCCTGGTATTCAAATAAAATGACTTCTGGTTTAGAAAATAGCAAGCCTTATTCCATAAAACTTCAAAATGATCTAAAACTGGTAGTAGAACTCCTAAATAACTTTTACATTATTAAAAATGGAGTGGAAATGCTAAATTTAAATTTCCAAAGACCAAAGATATAGGATATTTTTTTAATAAACATCAGTAAAGATGTTTCAGTGTTACCATCTAGAGAGACTGAAATAAAACTAACCTGATGATTATATTCATATGTGCTTTTTCTGGATTCTCATCATCTTTAATTTTCTTGTTCCTGGACAAGGCATACTCTACCCTGAGGCTATTTTTGTAATAAGACCTTCCCAAAGCTTTCTGATTCAGTGGCACTCAATAAATCTTTTAAAATAGTACAATCGAAGGCAACATTTTTTAAATGTCCCAAGACAATAACGTTTCTCACAAGCATTAGGATTAGTGCTCAGGGAAGAGAATTTTTGGTAAAACATTGATACAGCTCAGTAGAACATACTTCACAAAAGTCTGGAGGAAATTTCTAAGAGCTCACTCCCTAGGGACCACAGCCAAAACTTTCTAAACAGGCTGATGATTAGGTTATTACAGATAATCTGGTCCTTGATCCAGTAGTGATTCTCTATCGTCAACAGCTTGGTGATGGGTGGGCTACAAGGAACCATAAAGAAGGAAATAAAAGACATTCCAGTCCCTTCTGGTGAAGCATACCTCATTATCCCAAGCAAAGATGAGCTATCCAGCTGTTAAAAATTGTCAGCTGAATTTCAGAAGGGCAATAAAACATAGGCCTCATAAGGAACAAAATAGTATACCTCTTTGTGAATAATGTATTCTGCTTTAGTTTTTAGGGATATTTTAAATAAAAATCATTTTGCTTTCTTAAAAACTTGAAATCACAGGGTTCTAAGACATAAGTAAGCCATACTTAATTTCTGCAGGGATCCATTTAGACCCCAGAGTTGGCATAAAGATTATTTTAAAGTCAAAACATTTGAGATACAGAAGATGCAGAAACAGAATCATAGTTAAACTTCCCTTTCCTAACTATAGCAGACCCTCCCCCAAATACATCTACCATTAACCACTCTCCAAGGAAGTTTTCTGCTAATTCAGCCACCATATTGACAGGCTGTCCTTTTTCATTAACATCAAAAAGCCCACTAGTATATTCCACAAGTTCCCCTTAAAGCCCTAAGCGCCTCACCCCCAAGGAGGATGGTTGGTCTTTCTAGTGAAATAATAGAGAAGTTATTAATTCCTAGTTTTTCAGTAAGGGTTAAAATCCATCTCATCCTTTGCCTGCTTTCTTTCTCTGCCTAGCAGACTTTCTAGCAGCCCCCTTCCCTTGGATTCCCTTTTCATAAACCACCGAGGAGCCCAGCAGACAAAAAGGAAATGTAAATTTTCTTTACAAATGGCTGTACCTATGGACTAAATCCATCTTTAGAATTTGTTCCTATGGCTCAGAAACAATGGGGGTGTGAACATCAGGCCTCACAATTATTAACATCTGTAAAAAGTCTATCTCCAAACTTGTGGGAGGAAAAAGGGATACCACATTCACAGTACCTTATGAATTTGGCTACAATTACCTCTTTCTCTTCATCCCCTCAATTCACCTTGCCACACACATCACTGCAACTGTAAGCATTTTTCCTTTCTTTTGTGGGGTAAGATGAGAGCAGTCTCTCTCTTATCTCTCTTCTTTCTTTCTTTCTCTCCCCACTCACGTTCCTCTCTCACTTCCTCTGTCCTTCTAAGATAAATAAAGTCTATACTTTTATATCCTAATCTTGGTCTAGAGACATTCTCTCTTCTGGCACAAAGCACCTTCTGAGCTCTTTGCTCTCACCCCACCCCCCACTTATTAAGTTTGTATATAAACCTTTGTCTCTGGCTATTCAGTGAGTTCTCATTACAAGCAACTCCCAAGTGCACATGTAAATAAACCCTGTCTTTTCTACTATTAATCTGTCTATTTTAAGTTAATTAACAGACTCTCAACCCTTGGAACCTAACATGGCAAAGGAAAAAATTTCTTTCCAATGCTATCTAAGGGCTCTAAGATTATTCTGCTTAGACGTACATTGGGAGTAGGGGAATCCAATAAAAATTGTAGCTTTGAAAGTGCAAAATCAACTTTTTCAGGCTCAAACTAAGTTAAAGTAGGGCTGATACTTTTAACCTGATGCGAGAAAATGAGGTTTGCATTTTCTTGAATGTTCAGGCTCTCAAGAGTCATCCCAGCCTGGTTCTGAAGTTTGGTTTGGGGGCAGGGGTCATAAAACATGATTGGTGCTCAGGGGAATCTGCTGAATTATTAATTCAGCACTTAATGAATATCTACTTTGCACCAGTTTTTGAGATAGGCAACTGGAAATTCAGAGAGCAAAAGATAGTTGCTGCCTTTAAAGATGATTGCTCTAGAGGGATTTGAGGGACTGGCAAGTAAGAGGTGACAGGTGTAAATGGTAGTGCCCAGAGTTGAGGCCGCAGAGATGTTCAGGCCAGGTTTACTGCACCTGGGCAGTGCGAATACAGAGTCTGCACCCCAGAGGAAGTTAGAGACCACTTTCATATATACATGGTCTTTGGGTATGAACTTCTGGAGGGGGCTTGGCAGATCCTTTGTGTCTTTGTCTTAGAAGGAGAGGAAGGGAAGGAAGTAAAAAGGGTTTGTATGGATGCATTAGGCCCCTCAACAGGAGGATGTTAGAATTCAGTGATTCATGCCTGCAATCCTAGCACTCTGGGAGGCCGAGGTGGGTGGATTGTCCTGAGCTCACAAATTGGAGACCAACCTAAACCAGAGGAAGACTCTGTCTCTAAAAATAGCTGGGCATTGTGGCTAGTGCCTATAGTCCCAGCTACTCAGGAGGCTTAGGCAAGAGAATCACTTGAGTCTAAGAGTTTGAGGTTGCTTTAAGCTGTGACGCCAAGGCACTCTACTGAGGGCAACAAACTGAAATTCTGCCTCAAAAAAAAAAAATTCAGAAATGTAACATTATTTAGATGTGAGCCAATACCAGGCACAAAACTAAGTTAGCTAGAATGGGAGATGGAGTGCAGAAGGGGAGAGAAATCAGCTAGACTAGTGGCGACAAGCCTATTCTGCAGCTGCACAGAGGAGCAAAGGTTGCCAGTCACGTGTTGTCCCCCTTTCTGCTCCCCAGGAGGGGCAAGAGGTCACTGCAGCTGATGTCAGCTATTCAGAATTTTATTGGGAGAGCTGAGTGACACCCAGCCTAAAATTCTTCATAATGATCTTCATGCTAAGCATTCAGATGATAATGGAGAGAATCATCTAGAAGGACAAATGAACTTCAATGCAGATACTAGTAAACATAAAGATGAGAACATAGAAGTCACTGAACATCTCTGTCAGAAAGTTAAAATTCTTTTTTTTTATTGTTGGGGATTCATTGAGGGTACAAAGAACCAGTTTACACAGATTGCATTTATTAGGTAAATTCCCTCTTATAATTGTGTCCCACCACTAAGAGGTGTGCCACACAGTGTGACCGCCCCCCTCCTCTTCTTCCTTCCCGCTCCCCCATTCCCCCACCTGCCAACATGTACTAGGACATCAATTGTCCTCATATCAGAATTGAGTACATTGGATTCTTACTTCTCCATTCTTGTGATGCTTTAGTAAGAAGAATGTGTTCCACCTCCATCCAGGTTAATACAAAAGATGTAAAGTCTCTACCTCTTTTAATGTCTGAATAATATTCCATGGTATACATATACCACAGTTTGTTAATCCATTCCTGGATTGGTGAGAAAGTTAAAATTCTTTGCTGGATTATGACAGGCTCTCAAAATCTAGAGAAAATGGGCAAACATGTCAAAGCTATATGGGTGCAGAGTTGTAATGAAGTGTTGTTTATGAGTTCAAAAGAAAATAAAGACTCCCCTACTGTGGAATTAAAAACCAATGAAGGCAGAGACCAACTATACTGGAAAACAATTAAAGCTTTTCACTATCTTCATCACTATTATTTAGAAGATGCTGATTATTTTATGAAAGTAGATAATAATACATATGCTGTAGTGGACAATTTAAGATGGCTTTTTTCAAAATATGACCCTAAAGAACCCATTTGCTTTGGAAGAGGATTTAAGCCTTATGTAAAGCAGGGCTACATGAGTGGAGAAGCGGGATATGTACTTAGCAAAGAGGCCTTGAAGAGATTTATTGATGCATTTAAAACAGACAAATGTACATATAGTTCTTCCAAGGAGGACTTAGCACTGGGGAGATGCATGGAAATTATGAATGTAGAAGCAGGAGATTCAAGAGATACCATTGGAAAAGAAACATTTCATCCTTTTGTACCAGAATGCCATTTAGTCAAAGGTTAATCTACCCACAACCTTTTGGTATTGGAATTATAACTATCATCCTCCTGTAGAGATATTGACCTGCCTTATCTGAAAATATACTAAAGGAAATAAGTCAAGCAAACAAAAATGAAGATCCAAAAGTAAAATTAGGAAACCCTTGAAAGAAAAACATGAATGAACAGAGGTAAAATGCTTAGCATTGCATTGAAGAAGGATATCTGCTTTTCTTACGCAGAACACCGGATTCTCAGTGAGGAATTCTAAGTGAACATTCCATATAGAAATTTTCCATATGAATGGCTGTAAACTGAAACTTTAAATGAGCTGTGAAATCTGTTAAAATGTGTTTTGGTACAGTAACACACATATAAATATGTGTGTGTGTGTGTGTATGTGTGTTTAAAAAGGAGGCCAGGTAGAGAGACTAGAAAGAGATTTTGTTGCCTATTTTTGACCATATCTATATTATTGTCACTGGGAAACTAAAACAATTAAATATTCTAAAGCTACACAATACCATGCCATGTTAGTTAACACACATGATGCTAAACAGATCTGCCTTAAAGAAAATTTTAGAAAGAGATATTGTTCCTCAGTGTTAACAAACTTAAGAAATGAGTTCATATTTGCAGCATGATATAAATGAACCATCACACATGCACACAAATACAGTTTTTGTCTAATGAAAATTTTGCTGCAATTATTTATAATTGGCAGTATTTCTTCTTCCAGAAGGTAGAATAGGAATGGCACTTATCCTAAAGTGTATTAATACAATCACATTTTAAATTTAAAAAAAGAAGAAAAGGAAAGAAATGTCCTTGACCGATAATACAGCACAAAAGTAAGAAAATGGGGAAAGTACTTTTAGGAAATGGCAAATATTTCAGTAGAGCACGGATGTATAGAATAGGAAGAGGAGGAAAGGATACAACTGAATATGTCAGGTAGGGTAAGATCCAGATAGCCTTTGTGCCAAGCTAAGGACTTAGAATTTTATCTTGAAAGGAAAAGGGAGTTATTAAAAGCTTTTAAGCAAAACAATGACATCATCATATACACAATTTGGGAAGATAGTTTAGAAAAGTTATGAAGAATGGATAAGAGCAGTAAGTGGTGGTGCATACCTGCAGTCCCAGTTGCTCAGGAGGCTGAGGCATAAGGATCAGTTTATCCCAGGAGTTTGAAGTTGCTATGAGCTAGGCTGACCCCAAGGCACTGTAGCCTGGGCAATAGAATGAGACTCTGTCTTAAAAAATAATAAATAAATAAAAGGAGGGAGTGAGACCTCAAAAAAGAGAAACCAGATAGAAAACCTTACATTAAGTACTTCAGGAAAAACTTAATGAATCCATATATAAAAGACCTCATTAACATATTGTGAGCAAATATGCTATATTGCAAGAAATACCCATAGAAAACCATTTACCTATATCCTGCACATTGGCTGGAGCTCATCACCAGTAGCTACAACTTTCCTGCACAAATAGAACCCACAAAGGAGGGTGCAGAAGGGAGGTTTGCAAACTATGTCACAGACTTTGGTGCCTGGTACAGACTTTAGCCAGGATTCCAGCATCTCCCTGCCATGGGCTCCTCTTCAGTGACAAGGCAGGGTGGTGAGGAAGGCAGCTGCTACTGAATAGTCACAATCATGAAAGAAAGAGGATGATGGGTGGTGACAGAGAACACCCTTCATTAGCAGGCACTATAGAGGAGAGAAAGGAATTAGTTACCTGCATGGAGGAGGCATTGCAGCATGGGTGACTTCATGTCCTATTTAGTGGCTCCCCTTCCAGGAACAACCTCTAGCTCTAGGCAGTAGACTATGCCTGTGGTTCTTGCCTCCTTTAGCCTCTGACCAGCACATCCTACTTAATTTTCCACTCAGTCCTAGGGCACCATCCCTATGCCCTTTGCCCTCTCCACCCAAATGGAAACACACCGCTCTAGGAGCAGAATCTCGTACTGGGAAGAATATGAAAAATGGTCCAAACACATGTTAAAGATGGTAAATCAGACTTCATTCCTGGGGGCCATGGCAATAGATGTAGGGACCATAACTACATGATACTGCAGTTGGGGAAAGAGACTGGTCTCAGCTTTGACTCTAACAAGTGTAACAAGGAGTAGAGTAAAACCAGTGGATAGAAAATGACTCAGAGGAAACATCAAGGAAAGGAAGGTTTCCGGCCAAACTAACTTAATGGGATTCTTGCCCAATACAGGCCAGAGTGATAAGCTATTCAAGGTGGTCAGATATTAAGGCAAGGGGATTTTCACTAAACTGATTTAGCAGAATCCTTGCTCAAACTGGATTCTAATCCCAGCACTTTGGGAGGCCAAGGTAGGAGGATCCCTTAAGGACAGGAGTTCAAGGCCAGCCTGGGCAACATAGCAAAGCCTATCACAACAAAATATTTAAAAATTAGCCAGCCTTAGTTTACACACAAGTTACTAGGAAAGCTAAGGTGGGAAAATCTCACCACTACACTCCAGCCTGAGCAACAGAGCAAGACTCTGTTTCTAAAAATACAAAACAAAACAAAGCAAAAAAAAAACAACAACAACAACAACTAAATTCTACAAGAACAGAGAAGGAAGCCCAAGGTCAGTACTAGTCAATCAGAGGACTCAGAGAGAGGAGCCTAACTAAAGGAATAAAGTGACATTCTTCTTTCCTTTGAATAGTAAGTCCATTTCTTGTTTGTTGCCTTTTGTTCATTAGAGATCATGTTATGGTTTGAATGTATCCTTCCAAAATTCAGGTGTTGTCAATGTGATTGTATTAAAAGAAGGGACTTTGAGGAGTGATTAGACCGTGAAGCTTCCTTCTTCATGAGCAGGATTAAGGCCTTACAGAAAGGCTTCATGAATTGTTCACCTGGCTTGCCCTTATACTTTATTCCAGGTAAGGATACAGCATTTCTTTTCTCCAGAGAATGTAGCAACAAGACAGCATCCCAGAAGGAGAGAGCAGTTCTCGCCAGACACTGAACCCACCAGCACCTTGATCCTGAACTTCCCAGCCTCTAGAACTGTGAGCAGCAAGTTTCTGTTCTTTATAAATTACTTAGTCTCTGGTCTCTTACAGCAACAAAAACAGATTGAGACAGAACAGCTGAACCACCTGTTGCAACTTGGCAGTAGAGGATATTTATTGAATGATGGCAATAAACAGTAAGGCATTTAAGGAGGAGAATGTTTATAAAATTTTTATTTTATTTATTTAATTAATTTTTTTTTTGCAGTTTTAGGCCAGGGCCAGGTTTGAACCCACCACCCCCAGTATATGGGGCTGGTGCCCTACTTCTTGAGCCACAGGTGCTGCCCTATAGAATTTTTAAAAAGAAACTAAGATTAATGGTTGAAAACCCAATTTTTAAGGCCAGAGGACAACCAGTCAAGAATATTTCTAGATGTTGGATTCAAGGCATTTTTGATTGTAGAATGAAGATGTCAGTGGCAATCTATTTTTCTGGTTTGCAATTTGAATGTTTTTGGTGATGGCATTGGGTGTTTTGGTAAACTTTCTGAGTGGCCCACACTGCAACAGACACAAAAGGTGTCTATACATGATCTGTAATAATGATTTATTTGAAGTTTATGTCATATTGTCCAGTTTCAGTTTATAAGGCTTCAGGAAAAGGGCAGTTTTCATTTTCACTGATGTCAAGTCAGGAGAGTAAGAGAAAAATTGGAAATGTTAGCTTGGAGAGACATAGCCAGATACTGGAGTAAATTAGAATGCAAGAAGGTAGATAACAAAACCTCAAAGACATGAATGAACAGAACTAGAGTCTGATAATGGCTGCACTGCAGTCTTCTGCCGAAACATAATTGTAATCTCTACAATCTATTTCTACCAAAGATAAGACTAATTTGCTTGCAAAATAGATTTAGTCTCATTAAACTTGGCCTGATTAGTTACATAAGTACAGAAGAACAGTAATTGAACATACAGACTCTTTTTAAGTTTGCTTTTCTGGAACTTTAAGTAAGGAATTGTTACCAGTGCAGACCCTTGGGCTCACTATGTAATATAAATTAGTAAGAGGCCAAATAAGAGTCACAAGTAAGGCTTTATTGGGGTTCATCTTCAAACAAAAGGGAAATGACACAAAAACCCTCAGGCTGCCTCACCAAGGGGAATCCAGCGATAGTTTTTAAAAGGTAGGTGGGTGGCTCGGCGCCTGTGGCTCAAGTGGCTAAGGCGCCAGCCACGTACACCCAAAGTGACAGGTTCTAATACAGCCCAGGCCCGCCAAACAACAATGATGGCTGCAACCAAAAAATAGCCAGGCATTGTGGCGGGCGCCTGTGGTCCCAGCTACTTGGGAGGCTGAGGTAGGCGACTCGCTTGAACCCAGGAGTTGGAGGTTGCTGTGAGCTGAGATGCCACAGCACTCTACCCAGGGGGACAGCTTGAGGCTCCTGTCTCAAAAAAAAAATAAAATAAAATAAAAATAAAAGGTAGGTGGGGAAAGAGTTCCCTTATAAGCACATAGAGATGGTAATTTGCCTAGTTCTATCATATGCTGTAATAACCAAGCCCCTAGCCCTTGACCCCTCTCCCTAGGACAAGTGGGGAA
>CAUYQV010197243.1:0-26656 GCA_963574575.1 Galagoides demidoff | reverse complement strand
AAAAAAAAAGAATAGCATGATTTCATATTCAGACAGCAAGTTGTCTTTAGCTAATTATTATTTATTTATTTATTTATATTAAATCACAGCAGTGTACATTAATACTATCATGGGGTACAGTGTACTATTTCTGTATACAATTTGAAATATTTTCATCCAACTGGTTAACATAGCCTTCATGTCTTTTTCTTACTTATTGTGTTAAGACATTTATATTCTACATTTAGAGAGATTCACATGTACCCTTATAGGATGAGCCATAGGTGTGATCCCACCAATCACCTCCCTCTACCCACCCTCCTCCCTCCCCTCCCCTCCCTCTCTCCTCTTCTCATATTCCTGGGCTAAAATTGGGTTATAGATTTTTCATAGTAGGGCTGAGTACATTGGATACTTTTTCTTCCATTCTTGGGATACTTTGCTAAGAAGAATATTTTCCAGCTCCATCCATGTAAACATGAAGGAGGTAAAGTTTCCATCTTTCTTAATGGCTGCATAGTATTCTATGGTGTACATATACCACATTTTATTGATCCATTCATGGATCGATGGGCTCTTGGGCTTCTTCCATGACCTTAGCTAATTCTTTAATTAAAGCAGTGATAAGAACCATTTTGGAGAAAAAAAAATGTTTTTGTGTTAACTTTACCTATGAAGTTTTGAAGATTTGCACTTGGCAAATTTAGCATCATTTGTTTTTCATTCATTCACAGTAATTACAAAATTCTTGAGGGAGGACAAAATATAATATTCTTCAGGAATGAGGAAAAGGGAAGATAACACTTTTGGCTATAGTAGCCTAATCATTTTTGTTACAAGCACTTTCAGAAGAGATCCCATGCTGTGGACTGATGTTGAAATGAAATGCCATAATTATTTCTGGCATTAAATACCCACTGGCATATTTTTACAACAACATATATTCATGTATGCCTGCCAGATATATAACAATGTGTGAGTATATTTTAAGAGAATCCTAATGTGACTGGCAAATAACAATCAGATTGTTCACAATAGTTCCAGATGCAAAATTGAAAAGAAGGAAAAAATATTTTTTTACTAAAAAATTATATAAATAGAAACAGTGATGCAAAGTTGAGCATTAACATGAATTATGAGAAGCAATTGGCCCCAACCATCTGCCCAGCTTCTCCCCACTTTTGCCCTTCCCTGGCAGAGGTGAGCTGAAGTTCTTAGCTCCTGGGAAGGAGATGGGAAAGGACAGAGGGCACCAGTGGGAAAACTGCAGTTAACCCCTTCTATGGAGGAACCAGGAGATATGTGCTGTAATTTTTTTTCTTTTTCTTTTTTGGTCTTGAGGTTTCTCTCTGGAAAAAGGCTATAAACTCTAACTCTGAGCTGACAAGGCTCCAGGGATTTGGCCAGGAATATTTATAATGTACCTTCCTTGGTGGACTAATGCATAAGTGTCCCACCAGTGACATGTGTCTTACAGGACTTACGTCTATACTGGCAGACACCTATGTGGCTCTTGTCTGACCTATGTCCAATTTATTTCTGTGAAGATAATCACTCTCTAGGAGAGCTCTTACTTGGAAAAAAGTTAGGTTCAGGCATGTCAGGGGAGACACAGAGGAGGCAAAGCAACAAAAACACACGAAATAACAAGCAGGTTAGCACTTTTTTTTTTTTTTTTTTTGAGACATAGTCTCATTTTGTCACGTTTGGTAGGGTGCTGTGGTGTCATAACTCACAGCAACCTCAAACTCTTGGGTTCAAAGGATTCTCTTTTCCCAGCCTCCCAAGTAGCTGGGACTATAGGCGCCTGCCACAATGCCTGGCTATTTTGTAGATATTGGGTCTGGCTCTTGCTCAGGCTGGTCTCCAACTCCTGAGCTCAGGGAATCCACCCACTCTGGCCTCCCAGAGTGCTGGATTATAAGCATGAGCCACTGTGCCAGGCCCAGAAGCAGTTTATTACTTACAGATTCCAGCAAGAGGTGGTCAGCAAAACTGGCAGGGTCAATGGGAAAGGGGCAGGTGTTAGGAACACACATGCTCAACCAGAACCCCAGTGTGGGGAGCATGACAGAGTGCAAGGGAATTATGTGGTAAAGCCTTTATTGGAGTTCAGAATGTTACCTGGGGGGTTTCTTATGGGAGTTCTAATCTCCAAGTTTAAAGCAAGCTCACAAGTTCTATCAGGTCACACTGTGACTAAAGAAGGTGGTCACTGCTGCATATCATGAAATCCATGGAGGATGCAAGAGTGAGTGGGGGGTGAATCAAATAGGTTATATCTAGTTGGACCATAAGAAAAGTGGTCACCAGAGGTCGTTATAAGGCCGATATCTAGATCAACCATATTGGGGAATTGGGAAGAGAACTGAAAACTATGTCAGGGGTGAAAAATCCTGTTTCTTGTATGAAAAAGTTCAACTTACATTCAAAATGAATGCCAAGGCAATACAAAATCATAGAAATTCACTACTGTGGGTCTCCATTCTCTAGAATTCTCAAATCCTGGCTGATAACATGGTGCCAAGTAGTCTGGAAATTCCTGGAATTTCTGGTGCTAATTTCAGGTTTTCAGCCCACCTCATTCAAGATGATCACATATCATCTTGTCTTTACCTATGTGTCCAAAGTCAGTAATGGTATCATTTAGGTACTCTCATGAGAAGACCTATGTATGAAATGGGCTTCTCTTCTTTAAAGAGAAAATAGATACAGAACAGCCTCACCTTTGCCTTATGGAGCTCTCAGGTTGGACTAGCCTACCATGAGAAGTGTATTGCTTATGGGGCTTGGAGCGATTCCAGGCACTCTGAAAGCTCCCCTTTTTCCAAAACTACCATGGGCTGCCCTGTTGGCAAAAATATACTTTGGTAGCCTTAGCAAGAATGACAGGTACAATTGCCCAACTTAAAGCAAAAGCATAATAGAATGGGACTGAAGACAGGTTATATACTCCAGAGTTGGGGCGGGGAGTGGGGGGCATCAATTTTTCACTAGGACAAAGATGTCTCACCAGGAGAATGGCCTCATTAGCTGAAGGCAGAATGAACTTTAGACACTTGGATAATTCACTATGGATAATGAGAGGTAGAGTTGAAGCCAGTACAGTCTGAAATCTTTAAGGAAGAAAATTCTCTCTTCTTTTTCATTGTAGTATATATCTTTGGTGAGAGGGACACACAAACTATGTTAAACTTTGAAATACAACTTAGGTTTTAGTAACTCCATTTGTTTCCACAAATAAAGTGAAGACATATACATATTTCATATGGATGTCCAAATATTTCTGAATTGGATGCCTTCTTAAGATCCACTTAAGTTCAAATGCTTTGTTATTAAAATTTTCATTGCTACAGCATTTTTTTTTTTTGAGACAGAGCCTCAAGCTACCCCCCTGGGTATCACAGCTCACAGCAACCTCCAACTCCTGGGCTCAAGCAAGTCTCCTGCCTCAGCCTCCCTAGTAGCTAGGACCACAGGCGCCCACCACAAGGCCTGGCTATTTTTTGGTTGCAGCCGTCATTGTTGTTTGGTGGGCCCAGGCTGGATTCAAACCTGCCACCTTAGGTGTATGTGGCTGGCGCCGTAGCCACTTGAGCCACAGGTGCTGAGCCCTATAGCATATTCTCTGAGTATAATTTACTAAAGGTAATAATTGCTCAACATCATTGATCATTATTATTAAATAATAAAGTAACAATATATAATATAATTATAAATTTATGTGTTATAGATTACATACCTATAATATATAACTATCCAAAATAATATAACAACATAAATGGAAAAATATATACATTAGATAGAAATAAATGTGTAATGTAAATGTGCATATAAAAGAAGAAAAAGAAAATATGTTAAAATTATACAGTGTATGTAGGTGGTGAGATTGTGGTGGTTTAATTTTTCCCATATTACAATATTTCTATTTACTATTATGTAACTTAAATAAATTGTAAATAATGTCTCTTGTTTCAAAGCAGCACATGGGGAGTAAAACTGGCAGAAGAAGGTCTGATCTATCAAAGTCAATACTTCAGACTACTTGGATCCACTTCTGAGGAGGCGAGCTCACATTAAAGAGGCCGAGCAATCTCCACTCTTCCAGAGAATGAGATCTGGTCCTCCCTTTGCCAGGAAGGGACAGTCAGGCTTTGGAAGCCGCGTCTCCGGTAACATGCCAAAGCAAACATTTCCAAGTCTTTTTCCTATTCCAGTTTATCAAATTAAAATGAAGTCTTACCTCCTAGTAGAAATATTATATAAAAATTCATTCTTGGTTAAGCTGAAATTTAAAGTTAGCTTTTCTTGTAGTTAGAATGTGAAAAGATTCCGACTTTTGGCGTTATGAACAGTTTCCCCTGAAAGTGACACCTGGCTTCCTGCAATCTTCCGTGCTGCTCTGCTAGTAGGGAAGCTGTGGGATCTTTGGCCACAAGAGGGCGCACGCACCCCGGGATACAAAATTTCCAAAGTGCCACACTAAAGACCTTAGGTAGGTGAAACGCAATCATCACTTAAGCTTGGTTTGCTTTCTGTGATTTCAGCATTCCATTTTAGAGCATGTTAGATTTAACTCTGGAGATGTTAAATTTCCGTGTGTACAAAAAACGCTGCAAGTATTGTTTCAGCAGCTTGGAGAAATTCCAAACACCACTTGGGAAGTTACTTCCATCAGTCTTGAGGCCTCGCACCTGAATGGGTCTCAGAACGCCTCCTTGAGGTCATCACAAATCTCTTGTAATAAGATACAAGTGGCCAAAATACTGAAAACTGTAAGAAATATTTCAAGTATCACACTACAGGAAAAAGGTCAAGTATAGGACTGATATTTGCCCAGATGTAGCAAAGCTGTTGATTTACCTAAGCAATTTAGTAAATAGCAATGGTGTGCTGGTATAGGCTACATACGTCAAGACTTTATCTTAAAGTACTTAATCCATGAGGTCTGCCGATAAGAATGGGAGAGCAGGGGGTAGATGGGTGTTGGTCACAGTTTGGGGCTATGGTTACAAGAATCTTGAGTCTCGGATTTGCCATAGAATATTCTGATAGGAAAAAAGACATCTATGTCACAGTTATAATTCTCATTAGGATTGTAACTTGTTGTTTTTAGCTGTGAAGTCTACAGTTGTATAACACTGAGAAAATCAGTTAACCTCACGTGAACCTCATATTTTCTCAGATATATTTAGTCTGCACTTCCATGACCTCACCTCAAGAGAAAATAATCTCTCCAGCGCAAGTGTTTGGAGAAGCACTCTTCCTGGACACCTGCTGAGCTTCAAAGGGAGAACTTATATAAGCTTTCTCCTCATGTGTGTTTTTCTTTTTTTTTTAGAGTCTCACTATATTGCCGTCACTAGAGTGCTGTAGCATCACAGCTCATAGCAACCTCCAACTCTTGGGCTCAAGTGATTCTCTTGCCTCAGCCTCCCAAGTTGCTGGGACTACAGGCGCCCACCACAACACCTGGATATTTTTTGTTGCAGTTGTCATCATTGTTTTAGCAAGCCCTGGTCAGGTTCCAACCCATCACCCGCAGTGTATGTGGCTGGTGTCATAACCACTGTGCTGCAGGTGCCAAGCAACCTCATGTATTTTTTTTCCAGCAATGTGTTTTCTTCTATTAAAGAATTATTTTAGGGAAAGAAATGAGTAAGATTTGCATTTTTTTCTTAGAAAATTTATATTTATTTTTCTGTTTAGTATAATTCAACATTTAATGAGATATTTAAGCTTGACTTTTTAAAGACTATCTTCTTTGAAAGCCTGAATTTTTTTTTTTTCTTTTTTGCAATTTTTGGCTGGGGCTGGGTTTGAACCCACCACCTCCGGCATATGGGGCCAGTGTCCTACCCTTTTGAGCCACAGGTGCCACCCCCCAATTTTTTTCTTTTTTTTTAAATTTCAGATTGATGGAAGGATACAAATAATTGCACTGTTAGGTCAAGTCCCTGTTGTAGTTGTGTCCAAAAGGTGTGCCATGTACTGTTACAGAAGGTGACACAGGGGACTGCAAGGGAGGGGTCCAGGGGGCCAGTGGGAGAGTTAGGGAGTTATGGCTGAAGCCCAGCCCTGGGATCAGAGAGAGGCTTGCTGGTACCTAACGTGAATTTGAACTCTGAGCCCCCCCCCCCACTCAGGTGCAGACAGAAGCCTGGGCAGAGCTCCTAGCGAAACTGCTCTCACCAGGGAAGGGGCTGGCAGCAAGGACATAAACACATTAACACACCAGCAGAGTATCACCCACATATGACAATGTGATGGGTTCATCACCAGGATCACGGTCATATGCAACTTGACTGTACCCTTCTTGCCGGGGCAGCCCCCTGTCTTCAGGCTTAGAAGCGCATTTATTTGAATAAGGTGATTCAGAAGACTTTAAGTGACGGATTTAAATTAGGGTGTTTCGCTGAGGTTATGACAGGTGAAGCATTTTTGGTTCTCCTTTGAAAAATTCACATTAAAGCATTTACATTGTGTAGAGGAAAACCGTACGAGTAATTCTGCCACCAACATCAGTCAACATTATTTAGGGTTTTTTTGAGGATTAGACATTCTCTTAAAATGCACTGTCAAGACCACTGGGATTTAGGGTAAAGACATTTAAGGATGATCCCCAAAATATAAATGAAGGCAGCAACAAAAAAACCGCATCTTCCACAACAATCTGCACCCAAAGAATCAGCAGTTGCTTCTGGATTTTTCTGTTGCGTTAGGCCCTATCCACTGTGTGTCAGAACAAAATCCAGTTGACCGTCATCAGGGTTAACACTCCTGGCAGATCAACCTTCTTAGAGCAAGGATTTCTTTTTTTTTTTTTGAGACGGAGCCTCAAGCTATCCCCCTGGGTAGAGGGCCATGGCATCACAGTTCATAGCAACCTCCAACTCCTGGGCTCAAGCAAGTCTCCTGCCTCCGCCTCCCAAGTAGCTGGGACCACAGGCGACCGCCACAACGCCCGACCATTTTTTTGGTTGCAGCCATCATTGTTGTTTGGCGGGCCCAGGCTGGGGATTCGAACCCGCCACCTTAGGTGTACGTGGCTGGCGCCTTAGCCGACTGAGCCACAGGCGCCGAGCCTAGAGCAAGGATTTCTAATATGCCACAAGACCTTTGAGCAACATAACTCTGGAGTAAAACTTAGAACCCTGGGGCGGCACCTGTGGCTCAGTGGGTAGGGCACCAGCCCCATATACCGAGGGTGGCAGGTTCGAACCCAGCCCAAGCCAAACTGCAACAACAACAAAAACCTTAGAACCCTCTCTAGGGATCATCACGGTTCATATGTACAGATACGAACTTAGATCTAGTGTAGGGTAAAAATGTTCTTGGCTGGGTGACCTTATTTTCTGCTTCTACCATGAGTATAAGGACCACATCCCCATCGCCCACCTTCAGGAGGGCAAATTCTTTGAATTGTTTTCCAGGAAGCTGTGAATCAGCATAAACCCTGTAATTGTCCACTTGTTTGGATGGTGCCGTAGGAAGCCATGTACATGTCATATGGGGTCTGACCCCACCATCCTGGCATCACAGAGGTGGGGTTCTACCAAGCTGAGCTAATGGGCCATGACAGGATTAAACAGTGAAGAAGTGCAAAGCTATCTGAGGAAGACCCCAAAACGAGCACCAGCCACAAAAACCCCAATCTGTTCTTCAGTACTGTAAGGTTTCTTTCCAATTGACTGACCCAACTGACCCAAGAGATCCCTAGTGCTTGTTTCAGAACACCAAGGCAATGCGGAGACACGAAAACTTTAAATTATTAGAAAATATTAAACAATGTTGTCACTCTCATGCTGTCCATAGTCACACATTCATCTTTCAAAATTGGCGATTGTGACCACTCACAATCCAAAGGCAACTGTGTTGTACCCTACTTCCAAGGACAGAGCCAGAATATGTAGGATTTACTTAGAAAGAGAAAGTTCTGGAACGTCAGGGGGCACAATTGCTACCTCAGTGCGAAAATTTATAAATGCTACGGGGAGGTTCCAAAGACAAAGTCTTATAAATAGACCAACATCTGCTAACATTTAGTTTTCAAAAACCAAAAGCTTTTAAAGATACAGAACAGCTCAGACACCTTACCTTAACAAGGTCTATTTTATCAGTATTTGCAAAGATAACTGCCAGTTTTTCAACTTTAAGAAGAACAAATATAATCCAAACATGAAACAGCTAATTCCTTGTTACAAACCTGGTCCCACTTTAGACTCTGAACATTCAGTTTCCTTGTTCCTTTCTTATTATGTAATTTCTAAGCAATAAATTAACAGATGGATATAACTTGAATATGATTCAAATTAGGAGCAAGCAGAAAGTAGGTTTATTTTTTAATGCACCTGCTTACTGAAATCACCAAGAAGCTGAACGTTTGCGCCCCATTTGTGATTTGAAATCGATGCAAAGCAAACTACAGTGTTTGCTTGGCCGACAATCCCCCAAGTTTAAAATGAGATGCTTAATAGTATGTGAATTTGAATCTACAAAGAAAACAAAATATTTGAAGGTGAGGAATCTAATAGCCTTTAAAAGCTGGCATTAGGATTCTTTTTTTTTTTGAGACGGAGCCTCAAGCTATCTGGGTAGAGTGCCATGGCATCACAGCTCACAGCAACCTCCAACTCCTGGGCTCAAGCAAGTCTCCTGTCTCTGCCTCCCAAGTAGCTGGGACCACAAGCGCCCGCCACAACGCCTGGCCATTTTTTGGTTGCGGCCATCATTGTTGTTTGGCGGGTCCGGGCTGGGGATTCGAACCTGCCACCTTAGGTACACGTGGCTGGCACCTTAGCCGATTGTGGCTGAGTAAGGCACCAGCCTTATATACTGAGGATGGCGGGTTCAAACCCAGGCGCCAAGCCGGCATTAGGATTCTTTAGGAAAGAAAATATGCCTTTCTGTGACTTCTTTTCTGCAATATAAAAAATAAATTATTAGGGTGGGCACCCACAACTCAGTGGTTATGGCAGCAGCCACATACCAGGGCTGGCGGGTTCGAATTCAGCCTGGGCCTGCTAAACAACAACAACAACTACAACAAAAAGTAGCCGGGCATTGTGGTGGACGCCTGTAGTCCCAGCTACTTGGGAGGCTGAGGCAAGACAATTGCTTAAGCCCAAGAGTTTGAAGTTGGGGTGAGCTGTGATGTGACGGCACTCTACCGAGGGCAACATAGTGAGACTCATGCCTCGAAAAAAAAGAAAAAAGAAAAACAAATTATTAATTAAAACCACGGGTAAAGTGCCGCTAATATTTAAATGTAGGAAATTTTCAGTGATCATTGAATTATTTTTAACAATTGGGTGACTCTTCAGTTAGGAGGAAAACAGAACATAAAGTTCTATTTAATTTCTAAACTCTCATCTTTAACTCTGGCTGGTCTCTGCGGTTTGCTTGTCGAAGTTGTCTTTGGTTCTAGGACCCATCAGCCTGATAATAAAAGAGAGTTGATAGATGCCTTTGTTTTTGTTTTAGAGATAAGAGTCTCACTTCGTTGCCCTCGGTAGAGTGCTAAGGCATCATAGCAACCTCCAACTCCTGGGCTTAGGTGATTCTCTTGCCTCAGCCTCTCGAATAGCTGGGACCACAGGCACTGGCCACAACGCCTGGCCAATTTTTTTTGTTGCAGTCTGGCTGGGGCTGGGTTTGAACCCGCCATCCTCGGTATATAAGGCCGGCGCCTTACTCACTGCGCCACAAGTGCTGCCCGATATATATCTTTTTAACTTTTTGAGTCAGTGTTTCACTCTGTCACCCTGGCTAGAGTGTCATGGCATTAGCAGTGCTCACAGCAACCTCAAACTCTTGGGTTCAATTGACTCTCCTGCCTCAGCTCCCTGAGTAGCTGAACTATAGGTGCCTGCCATAAGACCTGGCTAATTTTTCTCTGTTTAGTAGCAATGGAGTCTCCCTCTTGCTCAGGTTGGTCTTCAACTCCTACCTTGGCCTCCCAGAGTGCAAGGGTTATAGGCATGAGCCATTGAGCTTTGATATTTGACTGTGTAATTTTCTTTCTGTCCCTGAAAGACCCAATATGTAAAAGAATAGCCAGTTTCTGATTTTCATTGCCGAGCATGCACACGGGTGGGGGCGGACTGAGGGAAGGCACCTGCTGAAGGAGGCACTTGGTGGGTAAGAGGAACAAAAAAAACAAGTAGTCAAAACAAAACAGCTTATGTGTGCATAGGACATTATAGTTTCATAACCATCACACAGTTCTCTGGTCTGATCTTAGCAGTAACCTCATGGCACAGCAGAACATGTAATGCCCTTGGTTCATGGTAAGGGGAAAGGTGACCTGGAAAGGGTTCCAAATGCCCTACAAATGGCATATCTGAGATGCACACTGGTCTGGCCTTGTGACACACTGTAAGTCCCCAGCGGTGAGTGCAGAGCACCATGACCAGCCTGGGCTAGCTTTGCAGAGAAAGTAGGGTGGGGTGCAGCCTGACCTGTTCCCAACTCTGCACCAAAAGCTCTCCCCCTTGACCTAACTCCTTGTCTGAAGCTTACAGAGGACTGGGGACAGACAGCCCTACAGGCAGCAGGGTCCCAGCCAGCATGGGGCACAGGGGACAGAGAGCCTCAGGAAGGAAGGGCTGCCAGGCACACGCCTGCCTGCCGTGGGAGCCTCATCATCGCCCGGCCCACAGCTTGCTCCCTAATTCCCCAAACAATATGTGTTTACAGTTACTGCCTTCCTTTTAAACAACGGGTCTCTTATTTTCTGCTCAGGGCCTGAGCATTTCTGTGTGCAGAGACTGAGCAGGCTTCTGCATTTTTATGAGCACAAACCAGCACACGGGGCATGCTTTCTGCCAGCACGCGTATCATTGCAAAAGTTTCCATTTGCATTTAACACATCAGTGAACTCGAGTGGAAGGAGAAGATAGGAAACAAAGATTAGACCCGTATCCCCTTTGAATTCTTTTCACCCACACTTAGTGCAAAAGCACAGAATGGTGCTGAAAGGCTTCATTCTGCAAGAATTAGCCTCCCTGTGCAAATGCTTTTGTTTCCTCCTTGACACAGATCTGCTCTCCTTGCTGGCTTTAAAAATGAGTAGCAAGCACGGCTTTCTCTCCACGCAACCTGGGGCTCCCCTTAAATAAGCTCTAAAAAGTCCTCTGAGTAGCTCAGTCTGAAATCGGGGCACCGGTTTCTTCCTCCTCCTTCCCTCTCTGTTGAGCTGCCCCACCTCAGGTAGGAGGGGGACAGGGATGTGGCTGCTGTTATGAGCCTAAAAAGGTGGCCCCATGTGTTTCTCCTTGGGCAAAGCTCTGGAGGCCCAAGGATGAAAGTAGAGCTGTCTTGTGTCCTTGCCTCTCCCGTGCGTGTGGCAGGCCACCTTCTTCCAGCCATCTCTCACTTGCAGTCAATATGATTTTCATAATAGTTTTTTCTAGGACCATCTAAAGCAGGGGTCCTCAAACTTTTTAAACAGGGGGCTAGTTTGCTGTCCCTCAGACCGTCGAAGGGCCGGACTGCAGGCTCTGGGACAAGTCAGTTGCTAAGCAGGACAGGCAGCAGCGGCAAAAACACCCAGCAGGCCGGATAAATGTCCTAGGCAGGCTGCATGTGGCCCGCGGGCCGTAGTTTGAGGACACCTGGTCTAAAGAATGGTGCCTGGACAGTGCCAGACCCAGGGAGGCATTGATATTCCTGGGAAACTGATGGCATCATCCCACCCATGTGGCTTTAGAGTGTACACGGCCTACTCACATGTCCTACACTCATCATGTGGGATCAGCCCCATGTTTATAGACAAGAAAGTCAGCTCAGAGAGGTTAAGGGACCGGCCCACCACATGCACACAGCCACTGCCCGACAAAGCTGAGACTCAAGCTGGCATCTTCTAAATTTCCTATAACACCAAAGCTGCCTCCGATTTGAGTCCCAGACGCTGCATTTCAAATCTGCCCAGGTCAGAAGGTCACCGAAAAGAGGATAAAAAGCCCCCTGCCTGCAAGAAGAGTGGGAAAGAGAGTAGGGTCTACATGCCAAGCAAATGAGCAAGGTTAGACAAGGAGGGGACACTCACTCTGACCTGTCACTCCCCCTCCCCCCCTAACCATAGGACTCCCTGAATCCTGAAAGAAACCCGCTGCCAGGTGGGGAGGCTCCAATATTCTTTAGCCTTTGAGCCCTTTTTTAAAGAGAAAATGCTGCGCTGGTGTTAAGTGAAAGTGGGGCTCTGATCAGAGCCAAGGGGGACAGTTGGAGGGGTACATGCAGCCTTGGGCTCCTCCTTCTCAGGGACCCTCCCTGTCGCTCCACACTTGACTGTGGCTGATACGGGTGCCCTTCTGCAAATTAAACTGTTACTCTTTTTTAAAATTTGGCACCGGAATATAAATCAACTACTGGACTGAGTTCAGCATGTTTTGAGCAGGATGTGCCTGAGGAAGCAGGCAGACCCCCGGTTTGCATTCCAGCCTGAGCTCTGCAGCCCTGTGTATGCCGGGGAGTGAGCACTGGCCCAGCAGCCAGCTCCAGAGAGAGGCGGAGTCCGACTGTGGAAACACACTGGGGATTCCCACCCTGGCTGGCAGAAGCACCCTCCTGTCCCAGCCTGCAGCTCCGGGAAGGGAATTAGTGAGACCCTGCCAGCCTCGGGATGGCCGACTCCGGCACGCTTCTCTGGCCTGGGCAGCTGGCCCATTTCATAACTGGACGGCTCTGGATAGTATTAGAAAATCCTTCCTTTTCCTGACCTAAAATTTCCCCTCCTGGAAATTCTCTCTCCTCATTATCCTAACTCTGGCACTGAGAATCAAAGATTAACACTTAATCTCCTCCCTACAGACTCAGCTGAGCAAGAATTTACGAAGATAAAAACATATAAACAAACCACTTTCACAAGTCAGCTTTCTTATAATAAAGAGACTGACCACTTTTTAAAACGCAGGAACCCAGGCACTTGTACATTTTGAGTTTTTTGCAGATTTTTGAATCTTTAAAGCTTATCCAACCCAAAGGAAAACTGAGATGGATATATATACACACAAACATTCCAGGGGTGAAGAGATACACAACTCTCCCTGGTGGATAATGCCCTGAGAGCTGGGTTTCATACTGTCATTCTTAATTTGGAAAAAATTAAATGTTCTTTAAGGAAAGTGCTTCCCGATTGCAGAAGTGTGTGATCAGAGACACCAGGCTCCACCTTCCTTAGCAAGAGCCATTCATTCCCTTCCAGGGCAGAACAGAACTTCAACTGAGTCTTCAATCTGTACAAGTAGGAATCACTCTTGTCCAGAGTCAAACCCAGCCACGGGATCTGGCCTTTCCTGCCATTATCCTTCCTGAAGTCGTCTGTCACACTGGCAGGTATTTCCTGTTGACACTGTGTCTCCCTGATTGAATGCACAGAAGCCGCTTCCCACAGCAAGGACCCCAGGTTACAAACTGTGGGACACCAGGCACCAGCCACATAGGAGATGGTAGGACAAGCATCCACCTTGTGACTGGGAAAGGATTTCAAAGTAGGAGGCCATGCCCGGTGCTCCTGAAACAGAGGCCTGAACACATGCCACCATCATCACTGAGCTTAGAACATTACTGGCAAAAAGGAAAAAGAAAAACACCCCCTTGGCAGATTTTAGAGGTTTTGGTTAAGTGGCTTGACCAAATATTTGTGTATGTGTGTTTTTTCAAACACGGTAGACCTGGGCACTTGCAGATTTCAATTTTTGTGGTATTGTCTATTTCAATGTTTTTGTTTTTTTTTTTAAGGCTGGCAATGTGGGGAGACTGTAATTTGTGTGGAGTGTGAATCATGCTCAGGGTCCAAGGACAGCAGGTCACTGGGTCCATCCACAGAGTGCCAGCTCTCTGACACTACCAGCTCAGTGCAGCAGAAGTTCTCAGGTTATTTCTGGGGAGAGAGTTCAAGGCCCCAGGACAGCTTCTTTACGTACCAGGCAGATCAAGGTGTTTCATCCCATCCCCAAAGATGGGGAACGGGGTCCCATATGGTCCACATTCTGGTGTGCCCAGGTGAGAGGTCAGGGGTGCTCCCTACATCCTTCCTCTCTCCTCTCTTGTGAGCCCAGGAAAATGCGCCAGTGTGCAACCCCAGAGCCAGCGGAGCACCTGGGCCTGGGCTGCAGCCATGGGGCAGGGCAGGGGTGGGCAGCAGGCTGGGCATTGTCTCTGCCCTGGGCCTCTGGGAGCAGTGGACCAGCTCTGGGTCAGCCTTGACTCCCTTCACATCAGAATGGAAAAGTCTCAGCCTCCAGTTTGGAATGAAGGGAAGAGGTTACTCACCCTTGAGCCATTTTGTTACTTTTTAGCCAACTTTATTGAGGTATTATTTAGAGGTAATGAAGTGCATCCATGTTAAGTCTCCAGTTCAATGAGTTCGAACAAACGTGTACACCCATGCAACCCTCACCACGATGCCTAGACACGGAGAACAGTCCCACGACCTCCCAAATTCCCGTTTCCTGGCCTGCCCTTGCCCATCGGTTACATCCAACTACATGGAAAGGCAGAACACGCTGGAGCCAACTTGCTGTCATCTCCTGGCTCTGCGACTGGGGCAAGTTATTTAATCTCATCTCGGTTTTTCTATCTGCAAAATGGGACCAGTAGTAAACTGGGGGTGCCAAAAAATGCATACACATTTTAAGAGCTCGTGTTGGAAGGAGTTGTAGGTGAAATGGATATGCACAGCATGTCTAGATACCCTTGACCAGTGACGGTACCTCTGATGCAACTTTGAAAGTAACACATAGATTACATTGCTTAGACTGGGTATACAATTTTTTTTTGGCATCCTCTGCATTTAAAACATTGCACTCTGTGTGCACAGAACCTCTAGATTTGTGCAGGCACGTGGCTAGCCTTCCATATGTCAGCTGTCATCAGTAGCCCCAGCAGCAGAAAAGGCTCAGCTTCCTTCTCTACTGCAGAGGGTGCTTGTAGCAGGGCCCTGGGGAACTCACCTTGTCATACCAGGTGATCCCATTATTCTAACAGACTCAGCACCTGTGCAAACACAGATTTACCCCCAAGGGTCTCAGCAAATGCCTCGCAACCAGAAGAGTTTGCTATAGGACGACAACCAAGGCCGCAGTGACCTTGATCACACTGGCGAGCCAGGACCTTACTGCCCTGCGACCCAAGTATCCCTGCGTCCCAAGCTCAGGCTCTAAGAAGCTCTGATGTCCTTTTTACTGAGGACAAAGGAAATGAAGGGAAATAAGATTTTTACCCTTATCTCTGTGACCATCAATTTAAGGCAGAAAATCAATATAGAAAAAATATAAAGAATCAGAAAGAAAAAAACTCATACATAAAACTCTACCTCCCAGAAGCCACTGAGCCCAGGGGCCTATTTCCCCCCAGGTCTGTTGTTCCGTGAGTTTTCTCTCTCCCTCCCTTCCACCCTCTCTTCCTTCCTTCCTCCTTCCTTCGTTTTTTTCAGTATTTCTTTATGTAACAAAAAGGTTTCTATCACATGGACATTTTTATTTTTTAAGTTGAATTAGCACAGAAATATTTGCTCTTGTCATTAAGCCTCATTCCATCATATGGAGGTATCCTATAACTCCTCCCTACTTTGGACTGGTAGGTTGTGCCCAGGTTTTCATTACCATAGTGTTACAATTTGCAGGCTGCCTCTGGAATGCTCAGGATCCACCCGGGTTTCACTCTCTGTGCACTTCTGCTTCCTTAAGGGTTAGTATTCAACAAATGACCTGCTTTTCACGGCCCTGATCTCAGGCCAGGGTGAGCAGGGGAGAGCCAGGCTGCCCAGCTTCTCCAGTTCTAAGGATCCTTCCAGACACCAACTTCATGACGTAGGGTGGGCCGGACCTCTCCACCACCCAGTCACTTTCTCATCCGACTTTCAGTAAGTGGGAAGGTCTAGGCAGAATCACAAAAACAGTTTCTGATCTCAGAAGGTGTCTGTGAGATACCAGTTTCTCACCTGACTGGCAAAAATCCAAATATTTGACAACACCCTGTGTTGGTGTTCAGTGTAGCAACATGGGCGCTCAAGGCTCACTCCTGCTGTGAGCAAAAAAAAAAAAATAAAAAGAAAAAACACATGCTCCTCGAGGCAATTGGGTGACAGCCACCGCAGTAGTCACAATGCGTATTTGCTTGACAATTGATGCTACTTTCAGGAATTTATTCCAGATCCTCATGGTCTCTGGCACGACGTAAAAGAAGAGACGTCTGCCCATCAAGGGGCCCCACAGTAAGCCTGGGTGACACACAGCAAAGATTCAACCAACATTTGAGCTACTACATTAGCCCACTAGATGTTGTGCATAGTAGGAGAGCTGTCCCAACAGATCTCTTCTGGGGGATGTTGAAGACAATAAATAAATAAATAAAAATCAGAAAGAGGTGACAGTTGTACAGGGAAGAAATACAGGCCCGTTCCAGTCAAGGAAGCAGCAGAGAAGGAGGTGACATTGGACAAAGGAAAGTGAGTTTAGGAGGGCAGGTGTACTGGGGGTGGGTGGGGAGGAGAGGCAGAGTGCCGGGAAGTCGTGACCAGAGGGGTGGGGGGCACAGCCAGCTGCAGACCCAAATGCCATATTTAAGGGCCAGACTGATCCTGTAGGCCACTGGGCACGAGGGTGAAGCCTAAACACACTTAAACACATTGTTATCTAAACAAGCAGTCTGGCCGCACTGTTCCGCTACGGAGACACTTCTGGCATCATATAATTTATAAATAAATACAGAGCCACTGGGGGCCATGCTCAGTTTTATTACTAGAGGTATTCAGTCATGAATGCGCAGGCCACAGAGCTTAAGCAATGAGGAGGGCTGGACCTATGGTCAGCAGGAGGGTGTCGTGATGAGATCTGCTGTTAGGAAGAACCACGGGAGCAAGAGGTTGCCCTTCTCAGCCTCCCACATTCCACAAACCTGGAGAAAGGAAGGTGAGGGAATTGCCAGAAGGGAGATGAGGTTCAGCGTGGCCCCCTTTGGGATGGGAACAACTTTCCAGCTGTGGGACCAAGTCCCACTGCTGCACTGACGCGGGGTCAGGAGGCTGGCAAGTATCTGTGTGTGGCAGGTCTAAACAGAAATGAGGTTTCTTGCAGAGAAATCCATTCCCTTTCCTCCAAGCAGTCTGTGTCATCCAAGATGGATGCCCCTGGGGGACAGTAATCTCAGGCCAAATCCCTTACTGAGCACCGGAACGGGTGAGTTCCTAAGCATTGCCTTGCTTAGTCAGCTTTGGATTTTTTGAGGTGCATGCTGGCTTACATTCCCTCTGTGAGAGTGTGTTTAATTCAACTTCCTCCCTATGCTTTAGGTGTCTTTAATATTTTAATTCTCAACCTCTCCCTCTGAGGCTAGAAGTGTGGCCCTCCCTGGAACACAGCACCCCGGCCTGGATGTGGAGGTGTAGAACCCCTCCCTCTTTGGGGATCACACGCATGCAGCCTCTCCCTAAAGTAGAAGGTGAGGCAGTTCCGGATCAGCCAGGGGTGTGACACTGGTGTGACATCCTGATTTTGGAAGTCACAAAAGGAAAACTCCGACCTGCCCACGGTCCCAAGAGGGTTTATAAACACTTCAGAGGGAAACAAAGGAGGAAAACAACTCAGTCACCAGTGGGGCGTCCCCTCCCACCTAAAGGGGGGCAGCTGGGAACCTGACACACAGGTGACGTCTGGAGGGACACAGCTGAACGCAAAAGGTTGGAAAGGAGATGGCACACATGGCCCTTTCTACAACACGCCTGCGGGTGTGAGCGTCGCACGCTGAACCCCGTCCTGTGATCTCTCTTTTCCATCACTTGCTAATTCCAGCAGAAATCTCCACGTCCACCACAAAAGAAAAAGGAACCTTTCCTGCAGTTCAAAACTGAGACACAGCCAGGAATTCTGAACTCATAGGAGAAAGACTTCCTCAAAAGTGAGATGGAAAAACAGGAGCTGTCCAAGAACTCAAAGAAGAAGGCACAGAATGGGTATAAAAGCTTCTGTAAAATTCTTCTCCATCTGTGGTGCTTTTAATGAGAACAGCAGATGAAAATACTGATCTGTAAAATGTAAAAAAAAAAAAAAAATAGAGTGACCATTTTAGATCACAGAATAAGCACGAACATAATAATAGTCATCTAGTTCTGCCGAGGTACTAGAATTACACAGTGGATATGCTGAAAATCGTCAATGAAAAGTAGGAAAGATTTTAGGTGATTCAAACAACCTAATTAAAGGATGTTTGGAAAGTGTTTAACAGGGGATGTAATATGGGTCAATTTTGTGTTGTTGACCTTGGCTTTCAAATTAGCTTGTCTGACATTGAGCCTGACTCAGGAGGGCCACCACATAGAAGATTTTCCTTGTATGTTCAAGTTTGCTAAATTACCTTTTGGGAAAGGTAATTGAGAGAATATAGTATTGACTTTTGGAATATTCAAAACGCAAATACTATGTTTTAAGTAAGAGATAAGGTAGTTCACACGATTTCCCTACGGGCGAATTTCAGGAGGAAATCAAGGTAAAGAGAAACTCCAGTAGACCCCGGGCTGTGATTTACTGAAAATAAACACACATCTGTGTTCAGGGGATTGACAGACCAGCCCTGCTCTCAGGTGGAGGGGACACCTTTCAGAATCACTTCTCATAAATACTTGAATAACGAAAAATCTACAGTTTCAGCTTCAGGTCTTAGAAACCACTAATTATTATTTGTTTAAAAACCTTTCAAAAACTAAAACCATCATCTGCTTTCACCAAGGACAGATTTATAATTTTGTAAACCTTTCGTACTACCATAAAAACGTTTTTGGCAAAGGCTCACCGCAAAGAAAAACGGAAACACAGACATTCTGAATTTTTCTGAGGCTAAAATTTCAATATATGCAAATATGAGCATTCCCAGAGCAGACACTTTTAAGCCCTTGAATGAAAACAGAAAAAAACTGAAAAACCCTGAGGCTTCAAAACCAAAACGGTTTGGACATCAACTCCAAAAGAAAGTCCACGTTGCCTGTTATTTCATGTCATTACAAACTCATAAAACAACACAGACAAGGCCACTCTGTAAGGTAAAATGTTTGGGACAGAAATTAATCTGATTGGGGTTTTCAGCTCTTTCGTGGTGCAAGCAGTAAAATCCACAGCCCTGGATTTTATCTTGTATTATTTATCATGTAGTTGAGTAACACACAGTAACACACTGAGGCCGACTTTGAGCCAAGATAGCCACATATAATTATGTGCCACGGTGCAAAATTCCGCAGGAAATAAAATTCTAATGGTTGTAATTCCTTTCCCATGGACGCTAACTGGGCCTCTTTATGCTCTGGTGGTAACCTCAGGCCTGATACAAGCCTGGGTTATTGTATCTTTCAAAACCTTTGCAGAGATTAGAAGGCTGCAGTGTTTTAAAAACAGCTTTCCGAAATTGTTCTAAATGGACGAATAACGCTTTGCTTTCTTTAACAGCTGCTCAATAACTGGATACAGCTGGAGGGAGAGACAGCGGCCAAGGGCTTTCTGTTTGGTTCCCTACCAGGTTTTCTTTTCCAGAATGTTTTCCAACTAGCCTGATGTATCTTAAGTGTATGGAAAAGGATGATTTTATTTTTTTATTCTTTTCCATCGTGCTCCATCCATGTTAGATGAAATGGTGTGTAGATTGAAATGAGGCAGGTTCTCTGTTCCCCTCACCAAGCCACAGCTGGATGCAGGTGGCCAGGTAGAGATACAGCGGATCACCTTTAAGTTACCTCCCATTGAATCTTTCCCTCACTCAGATGCATCCAGCCTGGTCGTCCTTTAATAGTAACTATTAATGCCAAGGTTTCAAACGCACGGCCTGAGGGACAGCAGGCTCTTCCAGACTGGCAAGGACGTGGTCCCCCAAGAGGTGGTGTCATTCTGGTAAATATGCCTCAGTGTCTAGGTGCGGTCCTCAGCCCTGATGGAGACTTGTCCCCAGACTGGACTAGACCTTTGTCAGGCTGTCAGAGAGTGACGGATGAAAAAGAATACAGGCAGTCCTCCAGTTATGAATGACACAGCTTGGTCTGTAGCTTGGTTCTTAAGTTGACTTTGTACGTAAGTTGGAACAGCTATACCTACTACCTGTAATAGGTAGTAAAGTAACAGGTACTATTACTACCTGTAATAGCCTCTGTTCCTAAGTGTGAGTTGTAAGTAAGAAGGATGTTTGTAACTTGGGGACTGTCTGTACCAAAGTCTTCATTTGCAATGAAAATACACCTGGCAATACTATCATCAGATGGGGAGTATGTCACCGCCCTTGAAAACAGATCTATCCGGGTGGCACCTGTGGCTCAAGGAGCAGGACACCGGCTCCATATACTGGGGGTGGCAGGTTCAAGCCTGGCCCCGGCTCAAACTGCAAAAAAACAGATCTATCCAAGAAGATTTACTTGGTGGACATATAGAATCAGAAAAATGGGAGCTCATTACAGGATTCAAAAACATTTTAAAAGCATGAGGCTAAAATAACCCAATGCATGTATTTCCACGATGAGAACAGTTTTCTAAAAGGGACTGTGGTATCTTCTACTAGCTCAATTTTAATTTTACTTGAAGTGAGAAGTAATATAGCTGAAAGGAAAAGAACACGGAATTGTATCAGGATTCTGGTCGCTGTACCTAATCTCTTTTCAACAATGGAAAAAAAACCCAAATCCTTAAACACAGTGCCATTTAAAAGTAACAGCCATCTACTTGCCAGGAGAAACTTCTACTTTGAGAGGTCCTAAGAATATAGCAGTGCGAAAAGTCTGCATAGAGCATAAACCATTTCAAAATGGGGCATCAAATATGGAAGGGCCGTGGTTAGCCGATTTTGCAATAGGGCGCTCGTGTAACTTTCAGCTGTAATTTCTGAAATTCATAAATAGATGGCAAGCAAAGTCACTCTTAGGAAGACGAATCTGAGTCCCACCTCCATCCCCCAAAGTGCAAAATTTGAGAGGGAATTAACGTGCATAATGCTTGGTTCTGAGTAACAGGGATTTAACACCAAGGCATCCGTTTACCTGTTACTAAGACCTGACCTAACTTCCTCCATCTTTATAGGAAACAAGATGATTTAGGCAGAGACAAGATAAGGCGTGACTGGTAGACTGTCCCAGGGCAACACAGACCCTTCTTCCATCCTCAAATGACATATTCTTTAAGAGGCCCACCTATTTCTTCTTTGTGGGAAAACATTCTTTATATCTGGTATAACCAACTATATTCTATTCCCACAAGCAAAACATGCTGCAAATATTCCCAATTTTAATCACATTCTCCGAGCGATCAGTACTCTCTGGACTGTACTGAAAACCCTTCTGGTGGCATCAACTCCAGCCACCCTCTGGCCTTGGCCTGTGCCACTGTCCTGAAACCAGCTGAGATCTACTGTTTGTTTTCAGAGGTGGCTTTACTCACGTTATACACGTCTACCCCAGGAATGTTTAGAGGTTTCCTACTGACAATCTTAAAATCTACTTAACCACAAGCGTTGATTAAAAAGCCTTAGATGCAAGGGTGAATGGGGAGAAAAAAAGAGTTTGCACAAAAGGCACAAAACCCCAAATGAGCCCCCCAATCAATATCCTTACTGTCATGATAGGAACCACAACTCAGTGGTGAGGTTGATAACAAATCATGGGGAACAGCAACCCCCCATAAATAAGGGTCCTTCCACTTCCAATCGCAGTGAGTAGAGAGGTCTGGACGGACCCGCTGCATCCAGCACTTGACCCCCGTACCTGGGGGCCCAGAACAAAACAGGACAAGCAACATAAGTGAGTGAGCCAAGTTGGAGCACTGCACACGATGCGTCTGACGACAAATGACTAATCCGAACACAGTGGCTAAAACCAAACAGTGAGATGGGCTCCTTCCGTCCTTTCCCGACAGATGGTACAGTTCCACGTTATGATGCTTGCAAAACCTTTGCACAGAAAGTACTGTGAAATACAGTTTCCAGTTGGTGGTTTGGAAGGGAACAGAGAGCTTTTAAAGACACTGGCAAAGCATTTGATGTAGGAGCCTTCTAGCTTCGAAAGACTGCTCCCCTGACCTCTTTTTCTAGTAAATAGACCAAAGCCTTTTTTATGTGTGTATGTTCGTAGCTGCCCTTTACTGAATCTTTCCCAAACTTCAATGTAGTCTTCCCCAAAAGATAACTAACTCTTTGCATGCACTTCTGAGGTTTATGTGATATTGAATTAAGGCTGCTAATCGCCAACAAATTCAACTGGCAATGACAGTTTGAGAACAAACTGATTTTCTCCAGGGCAGCACGGTCCATGGGCTGGGCGAGCTGGCTGGCTGGGCCTTCAGTTGGCCACAGGGGCTGACCCCATGGGGACACTAGTGACACTGGCCAGTTCAGAGTGTTCATCTGAAACTATTCCTGGGTAAAGCAAGATTGACTGCTTTATAACATAAACTGCTTCTTATTTATTTCAAGAGATTACCAGGTCACCTTTCTGCCCAAGACCCGCAGCAGCTAACAGGTCTCCACTGCTTCTCTGGCTTGGATCCAGCCCCCCCTCAGCAAAGCCCCCGCCTCCATGTCCACCTCCCGCTTCCCTGACTGTCCCCATGTGGCTCTGCCCTGTCTGCAGCTCTCTCCCTGCCCCCTCTTCTCTGTTGTTCCAAACTCCATCACCCTTCAAGGCCTCAGTTCCATCTTTTCTTTGCCCCTTTTCAGGCAATTCTATGTACCCCAAATACACTGAACCTACATCAGGGGTTTTCACCTGGTGCAAAAATTCAGGGCTTTGCAAAAAATGTACTATGTTTGCTGGGGGCCATAGAATAGAATGAAGCTTTGATGTTGGCTACAGCCTGGGAGTCATGTTCCATTCCGTTCCCTTATCTCTAGATTGCATGCCCATCTCAATCCACAGCAGGGCTTGGCTTCTGAGTCCAAGCAGGCCAGGAGGCGAACAGTGGGGGGCTCTGCCCAGTGTGATATGGTCGGAGCTGCCTTGCTCCTACATGGGTGAAGATGAGTCATGAAAAAGTAAAAAGAAAGTGCTCTGCCAAGCTCACTGTTCAACTTTCTCACTTGGCCAAGCCCAACATCAACCTTCCCACTCAGCCAAGCCCACCATCAACCTTCCCACTCAGCCAAGCCCACCATCAACCTTCCCACTCCGCCAAGCTCACCATCAACCTCCCCACTCCGCCAAGCCCACCATCAACCTTCCCACTCCGCCAAGCCCACCATCAACCTTCCCACTCCGCCAAGCTCACCATCAACCTTCCCACTCCGTCAAGCCCACCATCAACCTTCCCACTCCGCCAAGCCCACCATCAACTTTCCCACTCCGTCAAGCCCACCATCAACCTTCCCACTCTGTCAAGTCCACCATCAACCTTCCCACTCTGCCAAGCCCACCATCAACCTTTCCACTCCGCCAAGCCCACCATCAACCTACCCACTCTGCCAAGCCCACCATCAATCAACCTTCCCACTCTGTCAAGTCCACCATCAACCTTCCCACTCTGCCAAGCCCACCATCAACCTTCCCACTCTGCCAAGCTCACCATCAACCTTCCCACTCAGCTAAGCCCACCATCAACCTCCCCACTCCGCCAAGCCCACCATCAACCTCCCCACTCCGCCAAGCCCACCATCAACCTCCCCACTCCGCCAAGCTCACCATCAACCTTCCCACACTGCTAAGCCCACCATCAATCAACCTTCCCAATCTGCCAAGCTCACCATCAACCTTCTCACTCTGCCAAGTCCACCGTCAACCTTCCCACTCCGCCGAGCTCACTGTTCAACCCCTCAGATTCATTTTTAAACAATTCAGACTCCTCCCCTCAAACCACATTTCTGACTTCAACCTGGTACAGATTCCACACATCTCTATCAAAATCACATTATAAACACCCCGAGGATGCTGGAGATTAGGCAATCAGTGATGAACTGTGCTAGGCCAGAGTCATTTTCCTTTGCAGTTAATTACCCTCTGATCTATCTGTTGGGAAGTTTAGATCCTTCTATTTTATGTTCTATTTATAGCTCCTAAGAGTCACTGGAGGACTTACTCATGTTGTCTGGGCCTCCTGTGTATTCCATTTCTCTCACCCCATTTGTTGAAGAGGCTTGGTAAGTAATTAAAAATAAGTCTCCAGTGGCTGCATCTGGTGAGGGTAAGGGATTCCTACTACTCTTGTTTTTCATTCTTTCTTTCTTTCTTTTTTTTTTTTTTTGTATTTTTTGTTTTTTGTTTGTTTGTTTGTTTTTTCCTTACGGGGGGTCAGAAAGACACAGCCATGTATGGTGGTTTCTCACCACCAAACTGTGGCAAACAAATGTATATTAATGCTCGACCACCTTTCTCTTCTCTCAAGTACTAATTGGGCGGCGCCTGTGGCTCAAAGGAGTAGGGCGCTGGCTCCATATGCCGGAGGTGGCGGATTCAAACCCTGCCTGGGCAAAAAACTGCAAAAAAAAAAAAATTAATATAATCTCTATAGTTTAGATTACGCCTTCCTTTAAAACAATTAAATAAGATCAAATCGCTAGGAGGTAGTATATAGTATAGTGGTCAATAGCTTTGGAGCCAGACTACTTGGGTTCAAATACCAGTTCTGTTCATTATCAGCTGTGTAACCTTGAATTCTCTGTAGACCACCTACCTGACAAGTCAAAATGCTTGAGACAGTGTCTGGTATGTGCTAAGTGCTTATCATTATATCTATAAGTATATCAAAGATTACCTAACCAGCTGCTCCCTCTAGCTCAGTAAGGAAACTTGCCTAAGAACAGCCAGAAATAATGATGTACTCACTGCTTAAATCCACCAGGTACTTCTGCAGCCTTTAAAGAAAACCTTTTAAAAATAAATGTTAAAGTCTTAGTTTTCACTAAGAACTGGACTGTTCTGAATAAGATGCCTTGGAGTTTAACTCTTGAAGGATAGCCACAGAGATGCTGGTGAGGACTGCTCTGTTCATGGAACAGAATTAGCTCAAACTTCTTTCTTGAGCTGCAGTAACTATAGGTAGATATTTGGCTGCTTCCTCAAAGTTGATGTCATTATTCTTCTTTCATCGGCTTCCTTGATTTCCTTCCCTCTGTCCAGCCCTGGGGATTTGGTAACCTGGTTTTCCAACCGCTCAGGCCTTGGCCAGCAGCTCCACTTCAGGTATCAGGGCCCACAAAATAGAGGCATCCCCGGGGGATCAACGCACTGGCCGTCCTTCCTCCTCCTCTGACTCTTGGGGTAACAATCAGAAGCCCCATGGCCATCATTGGGCGCTTCCTATCGATACATAGTCCCTGTAAATGTTCAAGACAGCTCCATGATGATGGTAAGTGACATCAAGAATGTGTGGCTCGGAGGTTAAGTAATTCACTCCTGGTCGTGTGACACATAAGCAGCACTGGCCACCTGCTACAGTGGTCACCTCTGGGAGATTCTGGTCCGGGTACAGGTGGGAGGAAGCCCTCAGGTAGAGTGATGTAGGGAGGGGGAAAGCCTGTGAATTCAGACGCTAAATAACAATGTGAAAAGTCAAGTACTACTTATTTTAAGCAGACAGTCATTTGTAAGTTTAAAAGAAATACAACAACTTCAACTAGAGACTAAAAGCTTACAAACAGAAGCCCTGACCACCTGGCAGTAATGAACAGATGTAGGTTGCAGGGAGACCTCTGTTGGTCAAGTCACTGGCTTCCACTTGGGGTTCTCTTTGGTTGTAGAGGCGACATCCAGTAAGAATCATGAGGTGACCCAGTAAGAACAAATGGCACAGCTTTTTTAGGGACTGTCGGGGACACAAATGGCCCTATGAACTACTGGAAGTCATCTCCATATCACAAGGGGAAAACCCAACCTTGGAATAAAGTTGGCGTCACCTTGGAACAAATAGAGAGAAAGAAATCGGGACCCAGCGAGCCTGGCAAGCCCTGCCAAGCTTCTCGTGAGGCCAGCACTGTGCCCTTCACTTTTTAGTCTCAGAAACTAACACTCCCCACCAGTTTTGAGCTGTGTTTCTTAACCGACAGAGTCCTGTTGTGAGATGCATTTAAGATAAGCACTTTATTGCACAAGATGGTTCCATGCACCAAGTAAACACTATTCCCCTCAGAAATCTCTGGTGTAAATGAGTAGCTTTGCTGTATTCTATAGACTAAATTAGTTTACTACATTGTCAAAAAATCATGATCCCCTAATTTTTTTTTTCTTTTTTAGACACAAGGTCTTGCTCTGTTGCCCAGGCTGGAGTGCAATGGCTATCTACAGGTGTGATCTCAGCACATTCCAACCTTGAATTCCTGGGCTCAAGAGATCCTCCTGCCTCAGCCTCCTCAGTAGCTAGGACCACAGGTGCATACCACCACACTCAGCCAATTTTTCTTCTTTCTTTCTTTATTTTTTGTAGAGACAGGATCTTGTTATGTCCCCCAGACTGGTCTCAAACTCCTGGCCTCAAGCAATCCTCCCACCTCAGCCCCCAAAGTGCAGGGACTAGAGGCATTAGCCACTGTGCCCAGCACCCTAATATTTTTTCTTTCTTTCTTTGAGACGAAGCCTCAAGCTATTCCCCTGGGTAGAGTGCCATGGCATCACAGCTCACAGCAACCTCCAACTCCTGGGCTCAAGCGAGTCTCCTGCCTCCGCCTCCCAAGTGGCTGGGACCACAGGCCCCCGCCACAATGCCCGGCCATTTTTTGGTTGCAGCCA
>CAUYQV010197240.1:0-31691 GCA_963574575.1 Galagoides demidoff | reverse complement strand
GGCACCTGTGTCTCAAGGATTAGGGCCCTGGCCCCATATACCCGGGGAGGTGGGTTCAAACTCTGCCCGGACAAAACTGCAAAAAAAGAAAGGAAGGAAGGAAGGAAGGAAGGAAGGAAGGAAGGAAGGAAGGAAGGAAGGAAGGAAGGAAGGAAGGGAGGGAGGGAGGGGGGGAGGAAGGGAGGGAGGGAGGAAGAGAGGGAGAGAGGGAGGGAAGGAAGGAAAAAGAAAGAGAGAGAGGGAAACGGGGAGGGGGGAGGAAGTTAGGAAAATACAGAGGGAGAGCAAGCAGGGCAGAGCAGGAGGTCAGAGAGACTCAACTTGTTATTCCTCTGCTGGCTCTGAGTCTGGTTGAAGGGGCTGTAAGGCCAGGAATGTCAGTGGCCTTTATTTAGAACCGGAGAACAATGCCTGACTGGTGAACAGAGACTCTCTGTCCCACTGCTGGGTGCCAACCCTAACAAGCTTGGAAGTAGAGTATCCCACAGAAGTTCCAGATAATAATCCAGGCCATCTGACACCTTGGGTTACTCTTACAATCACTATCCTGAGCAATAGAGGCAAAAAAAGGGAAAAAAAAAAGGAGCAAAAAATTATGCATGACTAATACTAGAAAAAGCAGACTAATCTATAGTGAAAGAAAGCAAACCAGTGGTTTCTTGGAAGTGAAGGTGGAGGGAAGGATAAATGACAAAGAGCATCAAGAAACTTTTAGGGAGGATGGAAATGTTATCTTGATCGTGGTGACAGTTTTGTAAATAGATGTAGGTTAAACCTCGTCACTCTATGCACATTAAAGGGTGCTACTGTGCCGGCACCACTGTCCGTGGAGTCTGAACTTTTTCCCCATGGACATGGGTTCTGCAGTTTCCACCCACATCCCAGAGCTGTGCATGTCAGGTTCAAGGGTGTGTCCACCTGGTCCCAGTGTGAGCGAGTGTGAGTGTGTCTGGGTGTGCCCTGCAATGGACCGGCGTCCTATCCAGAGCTGGTTCTCACCTGATGCCCTGAGTTGCTAGGAGAGGCTCTGGCCACCCACAAGCCTTCTCTGGAATAAGTGGATTGGAAAATGAATGAATGAATACATATAATCATCAAAGAAAAATTCATTAAGTCTACAACAATAGTACAACTGCATGACCATGAACTACTCAGTATAAGAGACTCCGCCAGCTCACTGTATTTCTGACTATTTTGAAACTGCATCGTAGACGAGGTGCTCCTGGCAATTTTTACATTGTGAACATTTATTCTTCAGTTAACCCACCATCTTTACGACTGCCATCACTCAGCAATTCAACAAAACTTGGGCAAATAATTATCTTACTAATTTTGATCAATTTTTCTTAAATGTATGTATAATTCGCATTTATTTCACTGTTCAATTTTAGAAGTTTTGGGGGTTTTCATTTAGAATTCAGTGATTTATTTATTTATTGTTTTTTACCACTGGAAATAGGTTATAGCAACTTAACCACGTTTATGTCCATTAGGCTACAGTAAAATTGGTTTCATTATATATTGTTTGGGCAACAGTCACAGTTTTCGAGAACCCATGGATGATAAGTGAGGACTTAGCAGTTATTCTATTGGGACTCTGTAAAAGTGCTAAAATAAAGAAAACAAAATGAAACAAAAAGAGAATCCAAGTCAATATGGCTTTATCCCAGACTTACAGCAAAGAAGAAAAGGATACACAGATTCTACAGGACATGACAGGGGCAGATTGTTAGAGGCTGCAGTGCCGTATTTCCTGGGTATTCAGAAACCTGAGCAGAGATTCAGCATGACCATGGCCACCTTAGAGTCAGGGGGCCACATGCAATGTTGCCCTCATGATTTTTAAGGCAAATAATAGTCCTAACCCTTCCGGTTACTAAGAAATTAGTTTACTTCATTAAAAGATACATATTCTTAAATTCACTTATGTTAAATAAACAGTCAAGACAGGTGAAGCTTTGTTCGTAAGTGAATTTGATGTGAGACCTCGGGGTGCTTCTGTTTCCTTTGAAAATACCACAGGAAGAAATGATATTCCAGTTAAAGCGAAGATGTCAAGAGATTACAATAAGAATATTTTTTCGAAGGCGGACCTCACAAAACCCTGTTAATAGAGAAAACTTACAGAATTATATCTGAATTTTATAATTTTATAACAGGCCCTCACTTCTCATTCTTGTCATGAAGTCAAAAATGTTACAATATTTAGTAATTACAGACTACAAATTCTAGGATTATTAAAAATGTATATCTTGGCATTATTCTTGAAGATTATTAGGTTTTCAGAAAGGCAAGGGTTTAATTAGAATTTCTTAAAGATCTCTGATTATAAAACTCACTAGGGTTGCTTGTTTTAATATCCAGCTTCCCAGTTCCTTTTCATGGGGGTTATGTTAATAGTACTGGTGCTGGTAATCTGTAATCAAGTTCACGGGCGATCTAGGGCTCAGCAAAGTTTAGAAACACTGACCTAAGGGAAAGGAAGCTTATTTTATTCTTGGTTACTCAGAGGCTTGAAAAATTCTAGGCAATGATAATAATGAAAATGTGTATTCGTGTTAGGTACCATTAATCTCACTACTCTAACAACAAATCAATGAACAAAGTAGTTTTCATGAATGAGTATCAGAAAATACCTCTGCCAACCCTCTTGTCTGAATGTCCAAACTCCATAGATTGCTGTGTAAACTTGATAAGGAATTAACTCTAAAACCAGATTCCTCATGCCTTCTATACATATTACCAACATTACAAATTTTACATAGATAGCTCATAATAATGTATATAACTTAAAGATTATGTGTATCGTACATGTGCAATATGATATGTCTGTACATATTTATATATGCCTACAGTATGTATGTTATGATATACATCAGATACAATGCATATATTATATATAATACATTATATAAAATATATAATGCATATATTTTTTATGCAAATATATGTGTGCTATTATGTTACATATTATTATACTTATAATTATAAAATAATATGCTCATATTATGTTATTGATACATGTTATGTGACTATATGCATGTATACATTATACATATATATAAGATATACATATATACACAAGTATATGTACATAGACACATAGTTACATGTATGATACTATATATTTTTTTTTGAGACAGAGCCTCAAGCTGTCCCCCTGGGTAGAGTGGCTGTGGCATCACAGCTCACAGCAACCTCCAGCTCCTGGGCTCAAGCGAGTCTCCTGCCTCAGCCTCCCAAGTAGCTGGGACCACAGGTGCCCGCCACAATGCCCGGCTATTTTTTGGTTGCAGCTATTGTTGTTGTTTTGGCGGGCCCGGGCTGGATTCGAACCTGCCACCTTAGGTGTATGTGGCTGGTGCCTTAGCCACTTGAGCCACAGGCGCCGAGCCTATGATACTATATTAATGTATGTTATAATTACATGTAGTATGACATGTATTATAACATATGTAACATAATATATAGATATTATATGATATGTAAGATTTATACAATGCTCACATATATATTATAGGTATTATAGAAAATATAGATATTATATGCTATAGGTATGCTATATTATCTTATAGGTATTATATCTATGGATATATCATATATTATATAATGTGTATTATGGGTATTACATGTAATACTTATATGTTACAATTAGTACCTTTGTAGTGTGATAGTCACAAACATAATTGTCAGATATATTAGATTCTATTGTGAAAGTTCTTTTCATCTATGTATTTCTTCCTTTTCTTTTTTTTAAACAAACAAAAAAACAAAGGTTGCTCTTTTCCTCAGGCTGAAGTGCAGTGGGACAAACATAGCTCATTGTAACCTTGAACTTCTGGGCTCAAACAACTGCCCCACTTTGGCCTCCTGAGCATTAGTTGGGACTACAGGTATGTACCACCAAAGCCAGCTAAGTTTTAAATGTTTTGTAGAGATGAGATGGGGTTCTCACAATGCTGTTCAGGCTGGTCTTGAATTCCCAGTCTTAAGCTATCCTTCCACCTTGGCCTTACAGCATGTTGGGATTATGGGTATGAGCCACCACGTCCCGTCCTTACAGCAGTCAGATTCCTCTTTTTATGTTCATTTCATCTGCATTAATTAATGGTATTTTCTAAGAAGAATGCAGCTAAATATCTGGATGATGAGGTTGTTAAATGTTGACATTTGTTTGATTCTATTTTGGCCTTAATTATTTATTTACTTACTTATTTTGGTCTTGCTGCTTGTCAACTACAATGAGAAAACCTTTGCCCTTTCTTTGATGTAGCTGAAGTAATTCCCATTTCTGTTCATACGTTTCAATTGACGTGCTTCTATGATGGAGGATTCTGCCAGCCTGTTTCCATGTGTTAGCTGTTCTTGCAATACTGCCTGCTTTATTGCTCTACTTCCATCATAAGAAGAGCTCTGCTTTCCTGTCCTTTCTTTTCATCTGCCCTCTATTCCTGGCATTGATTCTTGGTTGTTAGTTTACTAAAATCCTTTGTTTTTTAAAAAATCATAATTGAAGGAAGAGATATTCAATCTAGGGTCCAGACATATTTACTTTTGATGAAGGTCTTAAAGGCTAATTTTTATAATCATAAGACCATAATGCAACCTCTGTGGCAGCTGGGACAATCACATTTACAGCAGAGTTCTTGTTCAGCACAGCTCCTGAGAAGAGAGACGTGACCAGGCTTGGCATCAGGTGGCACATGCCAGCTACCTTCTGTTACCAAGACCTGCTGTCCTCACTCAAGCCTCTCACTGGCCTCAATACCAAAAAGTTTTTTGTTTTTTTTTTTTAATTTCTATTTGGAGGTTTTACATTTGTCAATTGTTAGAGCTCATGACCTGACTCCACTCTCCTCTGATTTCTGGCAGTTCACTCAGCTCTGGTGGTTGCTCTGACAACAGGTGAAAGCCAATGGATTAACAGCTTTCCAGGACTACCTCTCAGACATAATTAATCCTTGCCTTTGGTATTTATACCCCATGGACCAGTGCCATATTTTCCTGTTAAATTTCTATTCTGGCAGATTTTGAAAAACCCTTAGATTCACCTTCCTGTTTTACTACAACCAAATATGTGCTTTTCCCTGGAACAAAAGAAGTGCTTCCTTGTTATGCTTTTTATCAAATGCATTTTTTGGAATGAGGGGTGGGAGCAAAAATTCACACCAAATCACAAGTATTGTTTGGACTCAATGTAATAACATGCAGAGTTCATTGCATCATTATAAATGGTAGGAGAGAAGGAAAGCCATTTCAATACATCAGGAAGTAATAATCTGAATAAGGGAGAAAACTATAATTCTCTTCTCTGAGAGTAATAATATATGTAGTTACTTCTGGTTGGCTGTCTGTATTAGCCATAAGTTTGCTAACTTCTGTAATAAACAACCTTAAAATCTCAGTGACTTAATAAATAAGTATATACAAATAATACATATAAGTAATATATAAATGTATAAATAACATAAATATATAAATATCTATAAATAAATAATATAGAAATATATGTAAATATATATAATATCTCTATATCTATCTCTCTATATATAATATCTCTATATCTATCTCTATCCTGCTTCCTTCAAAATCCAGTGGGGCTGCCTATGGTCAAGGGATTCTGCTGGAAAGGAAGCTCTTTTCTCATTGATAGAACCTAGAATTCAGGCTCCCTTCCATCTTGTGTGCTTTCCATTCTCCCAAGGCCCTGTAAACGTCCTCTGTATTCTCTGTCTGATCAGTTGTCATGTATAACCATGGCATTCAGAAACATTATCCCAATCATAGTCACATTTCATTTTTCATCATTATGTACATACCAGTATTTCTCCATGTGCTAAAAGCTGGCTTCAAGTACTGACAAGCTGGGATAGCTTTCTAGAACTTTCCAAGGCCCAATTTCCCTTAAGGAAGTGGAGATGAACTAAAAATCCTAAAGAGAGACTGTAAAGTTCATATATAGTGGTAAGTGCAGACATGTTTCAGATAAAATTTCTATTAATGTAATGGATTGCCATCAATGTGCAATACCAGCTCATCAATTTTTATGGGGGAGGGAAAGTAGGAACCAAGTGATATATCAAAATTCACAAAGAATCACATCACCTCCTGCGAGTATTAGAGAGAGGATGCTCAAGTCTCCCCTACAACATCAATGAATGCCGTGTATTATGAAAATCTGAAGTAGAAGAAGGCAGCAGGAAGTTATTAGGTTAATTTGGGAAAAGAAACTGATCTTGCCTATTAAGGCAATTTGTTATAGACGTGATTGACGGCCCTCAACAGGCATTGCGCAAGCATAAGATACTTCTAACTTTGAGAAAATAATTCCCATCAACTCAGTTTTGTCAATTCCCTACCTTTCCATGTTCTAGGGCAGGGGATATAGGATAGAGGGTGGGCATAATGGAAAAGAATTTTAGTGCTTACCATTGTTAGTGTTTATCTAAGATGTTTAGTCTGATTCAGTGATTCATAATGCAATCCACTTTAATGCTACATAATCTGAAGATAAATATTTAATCCCATTTGTATGATAGTCACCCTTCACTACATCCAGTTTCAGGAACTAAGGGTAAGCACACCAGCTGTGAGTCCCTGGTTGGCAGTTGGGTGTGTGCTAGCCGCTCCTGTCATATGCAACACAAAACCCTGGGTGGTAGAAGAGATAGAGTCACCATCTTGTAAGATGGATCAGACTTGTTGACAGGGAGTGTGCGGGTCACCATATCTTGGTCGTCACTCTTAATGTACTTGTTCAGAGACTGCATGAGCAGTTGTAGGGCTTAGAGAACCATTGGGAACAGGTGTAGCCTGGGCAGCTATCTAGGTCCTCCAAATCCCCAGGAAAGGTCTGCTACCCAGTGAGCAGACCTTCTCACTGGCAGCATCATGCACACTCCTCAGATGCACTCCTTGCTTTGTCTTAAAGGCAGAATTCTCTGACCAGTATTCATATACCCATTGTCATCCACTGTCTGGAACTCTGATCTACAGCCTATGAAAACTTAGTAATGTAATTGTTAGCCATATAGGTACTGAAGGAAATTCAAGGAGTAGAATTTTCTTGGCCCCTTCTAGCATCACAACCATGCCAACCATGTACCTGAACCCTAGACTTGTCGGTGCTTATGGAGCTATGATGCTTAGCCCCTAACCAGAGGTACTGTGCCTAATAACCTATCAATCACTCCATGAGTGTAAATAAACAGAGAAAATTGAAGTAGACAGAAACTGAAAGCATGAGCACCTGAGAATGTATTCAACCTATGTAAAAAAATTTAAAAAGTGTTAATTTTGATCAGGATAGAGGAGTCTAGGGTGAGATTTCCTAATTCAGCTGAGATTTCTCAATCACTTCTTGTTCACCATACATCACTCTCAGTTTAGAAACATGGTAGTCACTTTACCAGACTCTAAGGTATACTACAAGGCTATGGAAACCAAAACAGTATGGTACGGGCACAAAAGCAGAGCCATAGACCAATGGATTAGAACAGAAAATTCAGATTGAAAACCATCCTCATACTACATTTGATCTATAACAAAGCAGAAAGCAACATACACTAGGTAAAAGAATCTCTATTTGATAAATAGTATTAGGAAAATTGGATAATTAACTTTAGAAGATTGGAACAGGGTCCATACCTCTCACCACTCACAAAACTTAATTAATAATGGATAACAGATGTAAAAGGTTATAAGAATATAAGAAGGCTATAAGGAAAGTATAAGAATTCTAGAAGACAATTTTGGAAAAATTCTTATTGACATAAGCCTAGGCAAAGAATGTACAAAGAATACCACAAAGGCAATCAAAGCAACTATACTAATTAAAAAATGGGAACTGATTAAATTAAAAAGCTTCTGCACAGCCAACAAAATAAGAAATACAGCAAATAGGCAACCCACAGAATGGGAGAAAATATTTGCATGCTTGATCCAGTGAAGCACTGATAACTAGTTTCTACAAAGAACTCAAGAAAATCAGCAAGAAAAAATCAAGCAACCCCATAAAAAAGTGGGCAAAAGATGTGGACAGAAGCTTTTCAAAAGAAAATAGAGTATAGCCAAAAAACATACCAATGTCTCTAATTGTCAGGGAAATGCAAATCAAAACCTCAATGAGATCTCTCCTAATTCTAGTGAGAATGTCTTTTATTGAAAATTCCCAAACAATAGGTTTTGGCATGGATATGAGAAAAAGGAACTTGTATATACTATTTATGGGACTATAAACTAGTACAACCTCTATGAAAATTCATTTAGAAATACCTCAAAGAGATAAAGCAGTCCTACCATTTGATCCAACAATCCCACTATTGAGTATTTGCCCAAAGGGAAAAAAATTATTTTATTGAAAAGACACACATACTCGAATGTTTACTGCAGCACAATTCACAATCGCAATGATGTAGAATCAAGCCAAGTGCTCATCTAGACATGAGTAGATTCATCAAATGTGGTATATGTATACCACGGAACTACTCAGCCATAACAAAAAATGGTGTTACAAAAAATGTTACCTTTTGTAACAACCCGGATGGAACTGGAGATCACTCCTCTACATGAAATATCACAATAAAGGAAAAATAAACATCACGTGTATTCACTATTAAATTGAAACTAACCAATCAACACCTACGTACACATTTGGTAGTAAAACTCAATGGAAAGCAAGCAGAAGGGCAAGGATAAACTTACACCTAACAGGTACAATGCACACTATCAGCGGATGGGCACAACTTTGACTCAGATTGTACAAAAGCAATTCATGTAACCCAAACATTAGTACCCCGGTAATATTATGAAACTAAAAATAGATAAAAAATGAAGTATGGCAGTAAAAAGGTGAACACTAACGCAGAGCCTAATGGCATAAGCAAATTTTACATAAATATCTGCTACAAAACAGCAGGCATTTAATGAACCTGGAAATACAGAGCTGATAAAAGAATATAATAGGAAATACCATATACATTAGAGACTGGAAACTAAAATGGTGAAGACGATGATGATAATCACTTCCTTTGAATTACAACAGGCTTTGTGCTAAACTCCTCAAAGTCACTAGTTCACTACTCCTCTGACTTTGGCACATCTATGAATCACCTGACAGATTCTGATATGGTGAGTATGGGGTGGATCTCTGCATCCGTGTGCGCTCCCAGCCAGCTGTGAGCTGGGATCCCTTATGAGTCAGAAGGGACTGGCTCAGTGAACATTCATAACAATTCACTGATGTTGCTATTTTTATTATTTCTATTTAATTGTTTGGGATTCATTGAGGGTGCAAAGAATCAGGTTACCCTGATTGCATTTGTTAGGTAGAGTCCTCTTAGACTTGTGTCCCATCCCCAAGATGGGTGCCACACTGTGACTCCCCCAACCCTACCCTCCTCTTCTCTCCCCACTCCCTCATTTCCCTACCCCCCCCCACAAAGTATTAGGTCATCTACTGCCTTCACATAAGAACTGAGTACATTGGATTCTTGTTTCTCCATTCTTGTGATGCTTCACTAAGAAGAGAAATGCAAATGAAAACCACCCTGAGATATCACCTAACCCCAGTGAAAATAGCCCATATCGCAAAGTCTAAAAGCTGCAGATGCTGGTGTGGATGCGGAGAGAAGGGAACCCTTACAATGTTATTCTGCATTCTCACACAGATGCAGAATGACAGATCCACCCTATACTCACCATGTCGGAATCTGTCAGGTGATTCATAGATGTGCCAAAGTCAAAGGAGTAGTGAATTAATGACTTTTTAAAATTTTTTTTAATTAAATGATAACTGTGTACATTAATGCAATCATGGGGTACAGTGTGGTGTTTTCATATACAATTTGAAATATTTTCATCAAACTGGTTAACATAGCCTTTATGTTATTTTCTTAGTTATTGTGTTAAGACGTTTATATTCTACTTTTAGATTCACTTGTACCCTTGTAAGATAAACCATAGAAGTGATCCCTCCAATCACCCGCCCTCTACCCATACCCTTCTCTCCTCTCCCTCTCCCCTCCCCATATTCTTAGGCTATAATTAGGTTATAGCTTTCATATGAAAACTATAAATTAGTTTCATAATAGGGCTGTGTACATTGGGTACTTTTTCTTCCATTCTTGTTATACTTTGCTAAGAACATTTTTCAGCTCCATGAGGAGCTGAAGGACGTAAAGTCTCCATCTTTCTTTATGGCTGCATAGTATTCCAGGGTGTACATATACCACAGTTTATTGATCTATTCGTGGATCGATGGGCACTTGGGCTTCTTTCATGACCTGGCAATTATGAACTGGGCTGCAATGAACATTCTGATACAAATATTTTTGTTGTAATGTGGTTTTTGGTCTTCTGGATATGTACCTAATAAAGGAATTGCATGACTTTGAGGAGTCTAGCACAAAGCCTGTTGTAATTCAGAAGAAGTCATTATCATCATCATCGTCACTGTTTTAATTTCCAGTCTCTGATGTATATGGTATTTCCTATTATATTCTTTTATCAGCTCTGTACTTCCAGTACATTCCAACTATATCCAGGTCAATACAAAAGATGTAAAGTTTCCATCTGTTTTAGTGGCTTAGTAATATTCCATGGTATGCATATACCAGAGCTTGCTAATCCATTTCTGGGTTGTTGGACATTTAGGTTGTTTCCACATTTTGGTGATTGTAAATTGAGCTGCAGTAAACAGTCTAGTACAAATGTCCTTATGATAAAATAATTCTTTTTCTTCTAGGTGGAGGCCCCATAATGGGATTGTATGATCAAATAGGAGGTCAAAACTGAGTTCTGAGGGTACTCCATACTTCCTTCCAAAAATGTTGTATTAATTTGCCGTCCCACCAACATTGTAATAGTGTTCCCTTCTCTCCACATCCACACCAGCATCTGCAACTGTTAGCCTTTGTGATGTGATCTATTTTTACTGGGGTTAGGTAATATCTCAGGGTGGTTTTCATTTGCATTTCTCTAATGATTAGGGACGATGAGCATTTTTTCATATGTCTGTCTTCTTTAGAGAAGGTGCTATTTATCTCTCTTGCCCAGTGATATATGGGATTGTTGGCTCTTTTCTGTTGATTAAGTTCTCTGTAGATCCTAGTTATCAAGCTTTTGTCTGATTCATAATATGCAAATATCTTTTCCCATTCTGATGCTTGTCTATTTGCTTTGATTGTTGTCTCCTTAGCTGTACAGAAGCTATTCAGTTTAATTAAGCCCCACTTGCTATTTTTTGTTGTCATTGTTTTGCAGTTGCCATGGATGTCTTCATAAAGTCTTTCCTCAGGCCAATATCTTCAAGTGTTTTCCCATACTTTCTTTAAGAATTTTTATTGTTGTCCTGGAATGGTGGCTCTTACCTGTAATCCTAGCACTCTGGGAGGCCAAGACAGGTAGATTGCCTGAGCTCACAGGTTCAAGACCAGCCCAAGCAAGAGCAAGACCCCATCTAAAAATAGCCGGGTGTTGTGGTGGGCACCTGTCATCCCAGCTACTTGGGAGGCCAAGGCAAGAGGTTCGCTTATGCCCAAAAGTCTGAGGTTGCTGTGAGCTATGACTCTAAGGCACTCTACCAAGAGTGACAAATTAGACTTTGTCTCAAAAAAAAAAAAAAAACCCCAAAACTTTTTTTTTATTGTTTCATGTCTTATATTTAAGTCTTTTATTTATTTATTTATTTATTTTGTAGTTTTTGGCCAGGGCCAGGTTTGAACCCAGCGCCTCTGGTATATGGGGCTAGCACCCTACTCCTTGAGCCACAGACGCCGCCCTGTCTTTTATATCTTGAATCAATTTCTGCAAGTGGTGAGAGGTACAGGTCCAATTTCAGTCTTTTACCTGGTTATCCATTTCTCCCAGCACCACTTATTGAATACGGGTTCTTTCTCCAATGTATGTTTTTGCTTGGTTTATAAAGAGGGATTAAAGCTGTGCTCCAGGACACATGATTGTAAGTGAGGTGCAGTCTACACAGACAGTTGGTCTAGTCCCAGAGTTAGCCTCTGCACATCCTTTAGTAAGTGTCATCTCAAACTTGGTTAGAAGGAAGTAAGAGCATTGCCTGAGTGTGAGATGCCCTAGGAATGTGCATGGGAACTAGTGCAGGGAGATGGGAGGCAGGGATGAAGAGAGTGCTGTGAGGGGAGGGAAAAATGTGTATGGTGGTTTGGAGGAAGAGAGAGGAGTGATTTTAAGAAACATAAACATGTTCAAGAATGTTTAAGAAGCAAAATCGATAGGATGTGAGACCTGGGTGTAGAAGTGGAGTAAGCAGGAGGCCAGCACAAAGGAAGACTCTTAAGTATTCAGCTTGGATGGAGGGATGGGTAATGAAATCATTAATGAAGATTTAAAATACTGGAAGCACTTGGGGCTAGGAGTTGGGGAAAGCTAGCTGGTGATAGGAGCACAGATCCTGGTGAAGAAAAATGATAATCCAGGTTAACCATCCTTGGCTTAGATGTGACTGGTTACTGTGACTGATTACTTGGAACTTCTGTAGTCTTGATAACAATTACATATGAAGTCAAACAATTAAGTTTGTGAACTCATCCTAGAAAAAGTGCTACATACCTCATTGCTGAATGTCACTACAGTCACCTTCGAAGTGCTCCCCTTGGCCATCTGGCTATTGTAGTGATATTTACAATGAGGTACATAGCACCCTTTCTAGGATAAGATCATGAACTTGCCAGAGCTCTTATGATGACAGCTCTAATGGCCACTCTTGAAAGAGTTCCAAAATTACTTTGAAGAGTGGGCTTGGTGCTGGCACTGGTGCACAGCTTCCCACGATGGTGACCATAGTCAACAATGGTCCTGTGGCACTTTTTCTAGGATGAGTTCATGAACTTTATTGCCCCACCAGGTATTATTTCCAATGAAGGGCTGGAGTGCACAGTTGGAGAAAAGACTTCCCTTCCACAGTCCCACTTATTTCTTGCTCACACTAAACTATAATTCTGTCACCTGTTTGTTTAATGTGTTATTAAAATGGCTGCATCACGGAGAGGAGAAAGATACTGAAGTTGAAAGTTGAAAGAGGGAGGGGAAAAGAATTTTTTTTATTTGTATCAAGAAAATGAGTCCAGTCTCTTATTTTATTTTATCTTATTTTGTTTATTTATTTTTTGAGACAGAGTCTCATTTTGTCACCCTTGGTAGAGTGCCATGGCGTCACAGCTCACAGTAACCTCAAACTCTTGGGCTTAAGAAATCCTCTTGCCTCAGCCTCCTAAGTAGCTGGACTACAGGCACCTGCCACAGTGCCTGGCTATTTTTTGGTTGCAGTTGTTATTGTTTAGCTGGCCCAGGCAGGGTTCAAATCTGCCAGCCTCGGTGCATGTGGCTGGTGCCATAACCACTGGACAACGGGTGCTGAACCCAGTCTCTCTTTTAATCTCTGTCCCCTGGCTGTACCTGTATTAAATCACTGATAAGTAAATGCTTCTGATCTGTCTCAGCTATGCAAGCCACTAGGGCTCCTCTGGATTCAAAAATCTGTTCAATTTATTCTTTTCTTTTTCCTTCGTAGGAAGAAAAACTGCCAAGCAATTGCTCTTTTCTCTAACTACAAATACCTGAACCCTCTACTCTGTTTTGTCTCGTTAGAAATAGATTTCTTCTCTCATGTCAAATGAAATTGACATATTCATTTTATGTTTTAAAGATAGAGAAGCGATAATTCTTAACTCAAGGTGCAGAATCGGTAACATACAGCTACACAGCTGCCCCAGCATTGAGTAAGAAGATAGGAGATTAAATACCTCTTGAGTAGAAAGAGGTGTTAGTCAAACTCATTAAAACCAAGAGGAAGGACACTGTAGAATCTGCTTCTTATCCACCTTCCCATAAATAAAAAACTATTTTAAATTAATCCCCAAGTTAGTTTTTCAAGGAGTAACTGACACACCTCTTTCCTCTCTTCTTCCATATATGCTTAGAACGCAATTATGGGAGTCAGACAGAGATACTCATTTACAACTAATAATTTCCTGGAATTTGTTTGTCATTCATTCAAATATCCTGAGTCTTGTCTTCTAGGAGAAATATTTTGCTTAAAGTCTATGCCCCTGCCATGATGATTAAAAAGTAAGCAATTCTATGTATAAACATGCTTAAAATAAACAGGAAAAAGCTGGCCATTGCTGACAATAAAGGCAATGCATCTATAAATTTATTGCATAATTTTGTCTTAGTTACAACAATGTTCAACCACCACAAGCAAGGCTCCTATTCAGAAGCAAATTTATTACTTCTTGGTGCTCTTCTATTGCTTTCAATAAGAAATGCCAAAATAAGTGTGATTTAAAAATGCTATCAGCTGATTTGAATGCTCAATAGATTCAGTGCATTATAATAAAACTTGCCTCTAAGTGTTATACTTAGAAGAAAACACTGTATGGACTTAAATCCTCTGCTCCGGCTGTACATTCCTGCCGATGTATTTACTACAGACTCCTGGAAGTCAGTCTTTGCTTTCTTATCTGCATATTCATAAGGCTGTCAAACAGCTTGGAGAGAGTTTTTACTTAGTTATCCCACTTTAAATATTAGGACTTGCTAATGTTCAGTTTATGCAAATCCTGAGTTGAGCTCACATCACTCCTCTGATGTTGTGGCTCATAATTTCTCTGCAAGACAGCCCAGGGACCACAAAATAGCTCCATCACAGGCCTCTGCATCTATACTCCAGAATAGTTCTAGCCATTTAGAAATTGGAGAACAAACCCTCCTCCAAGGAAAGGAAGTCAAAGCCCTAACCATATTCCATTTCACTGAGGGATGATGAAACGTATGACGTGGGTTCCGACTGTTACCATAGCTCCCCTACCCGGGTGCCCTTCAGACCGAACTTCTGTAATTCCAAAGCTGTCTTTGATACAAAACTTTTTAACTGTGGGGAAATTGCATATTTGTGCATATGTGTGTGGGGGGGAGCTTGTTAATTATCATGAAATTATCATACTCTGAGAGTCATACTCTGTCTTTCTAGCTTGAATCCAAAACTGCAGTTATTTGGTACCTTCCATTAGGGAAAAATAATAATCATCTCTGATTATTTTTAGTTTGCCAAAGAATTCCATGATAGGATAGTAATTCAGAGGTTAGAACTGATAGAGCAATTTGGATCATAATTAGGGTTAATGGCTAAAATATTGATTACTCATATGAACCAATATTTTAAGCTATTCAGATAAAAGATAGTTTGGGTTATTATGTGAGGTTACTGGGTTTTAATAATGTGTGCTGTCTAACCCTCTGTGCTTCATATTTCATGTCCATACCTCAGAAATTTCTCTCCATCCTCTCTGATGCTTGCATTGTACAGAAAGAATAATATGTATAGTTAAGTGGGAATTTTGTGTGATCAAAACTATTACTTCTTCAACAATTATTCTTTTAAATTAATATCTTTATTGACATGGTTATAATCTTCCCTAGTGCAAAATTGACTCTTCATATATAAAAGATGAGTGAAAAGTGATTAAAAATTAGACCATTTATTTGTTGGGGACTTTTTAGAGGCACTTTATGGCTAAACAAAGAATTTGACAAGGTGAGGCCATACAAATTTCGAGGTTCCATTGGAATTACAGCCAGTTCAAGGAGTGTGGGTAAAATAACTTTAGGAGTCAAATGTGAAAGGCAAGATTTTAGTTCACTTTATAGGCACCAAATAATAACCCCTCTTTTTCTTTCTTAGGAATAGGCCAAATGTCCAATTTTGTACCCAATTTATAGGGTGAAAATGCTCTTATTTACATAAACAAAATTCACCCTTCATTAACATTTCCTTCTAATCCACTGGTGTTACTATGGAGAATGTAGGAGGTGGCTGGCCACAGAGTTTTGTACAAAGTTCAAGGTTTGGGAGTCCATACACCCCAAAGTTGGAGACAGCCTTTGAAGAATCATTGAACTAGGAGATAAAAGTATAAACCCCGAGAAACAGTTATGTACATGTATTAGGTACCGTTTAACAATGACAGGGGATGAAAAGAAGATAAATCCTGAGGGTGGAAATAAGGAAGAAGAGAAAAACAACAGAAAATCTGTTACAGGTTGGGTCAGTCAAAGTGATTTGGGATTAAGATCAAAAAAAGTGGGTAGAAGATTTAAATTTCGTGAACATGAAATATGCAGTGGGTAAGGAGAGAGTTCAGAAACCCAGAACTCCTCAACACTGAGGTCAAATAACATTTTTTAAATGATCCAAAATGCCACGCTTTTACTTAACTGAAAATATCAATAGGTTAAGTATTCCCCATGAAAATAGTTCCAGTGAGCCAACTGCAGCCCAGAGGACTGTGAGTGTTCTCTGCACAGGCCACCTGTGTGCTGTCACGCTGGCACGATTCTCACATTTGCCAAAAGCATTTTGGTAGATGACTAGATTGGATCTGGCAGCTGAATGAAAGAAAAGGCTGTATAACTCATTTACAGGTTACCTCAATTCTTTCAAAAAAGATTTTAGGAACTTATGAATTAAAGTTACTCTCTGTGCTGCTTTAATGGAGACTGAGGGAGATAACTGCAGAAGTGTTCGGAAAATATTAGCTGACCTTTGGATAATTATGGAGCGCTAAGGTTCAGGGGCTACGGTGCAATGTCAATCAAGAGCTTGAACATGAAGAAAATGGCATTTTCCTTAACCCTTTGGAATTTGTATTGGATTATCTACTGGTAATGGTTCAGAGCAGAGAAAAACAAGGCCACCTTGAAGACTCCTTGAATTGACCCTCAGTTACCTTATTGAACATGATGTTACATAGGGATATTAACATGATGGAGAATTTTATTTATCAGAACTCCATCTAGAGAATCCTCTGTTGGAATTTCTCCTGAGAAAATCAGGCTGAGGGTGAGAAAAAATGCACTCCCAGGGTGCTCTGGGAACCTTGCTTCTTGCAGACTGAGGGAGACTGAGGCATGGAAGGGGGCTGCTCTCTAAAAGCGACTTGGCACAGCTGGTGAGCAGGGCTCCACCTAAACAGCCACTCTCAGGGAGCTGGGGCTCATCAGACACTAGGGAATGAGGGAAGCAAAGATTCTACACAGACAAGACGTTTTAGGGAGCTTCAGGGAAAGAGCTAAAAGTAATTACATAATGGGAGACTCAGGGCACCTGTAGTTTGTGAGAGAATTAAAGAGAAGTAGAAAAGAAATTCTTTCTGTGGATTCCTGCTGTGGGTTAAGAATTGGATCCTCCTTAATGCTCATGGAAAGCTCCCAGTAAAGGCTAGAATTGTTTTTTAATTACTCTTTCTAGACTGTGGTATCTTTAAAGTGTTACCAAGTAGGAAACGGGCCATATGGGATCCCTGTTTATTGTTGCACTACATTAGAAAAAAATAAAGAAGGTAATTCAACCAGAGAAGCGAGCACACTGGAGAAACGCTTGGGAGATATTTGCAGTGCTCTTGTGAGCACCGTCTGGTAGACTGTGAGGTCTGAGGATTTACCCTACCTGGATTACTGATACTAAGAATTTTAGTTTGATATCAGTAGAAATTTAAATTATCCATTTCTTTGGTTCTGGTTCCATGCAATCTTCTCATTAGATCCCGATTTTTCACATTGCACACCCATAGGAACAAAAGCATCTGATGCAGAGCTCAAGTTTCCAGGCCCCTCAGCATTTGAAATTCTCATTGCATAATAATAAAGGGTTTACTGGCTTTTTATTTTAGTATCTGTGATGTTGGTTAATGTGAGACTGCCTCTGATTGAACAATGCATGGTCTGAGGTTTCTGAGTTTATCAGACTGAACAATTTATACTCAACCTTGGAAAATTTCAAATTAGCCCTGGGAGGGCTCTTAAGATACTGCCAGTATCCCTAATTTCATGGTGGCACATTCACTATTTGTATTCAAAGTACCCTAATGGCCATGCTTGTCACACCTATTTAGGGAAAATACACACACACACACACACACACAGTCTCTTAAAAAAACTTCCCAAATTAAAAAAAAAAGAAAAAAGAAAACTGGAAGAAAGGGAAGGGGGGAAACAGAAAGCGTGATGAGCCCTATCCTCACACCGCACATTCCTATGGGCAGCCCGGCCCTTAGTGCACTGGGTTTCTTCTCTCTGGTATTTTCCAAGCACAGCTCCAGGGTCCCCTGGCAGGGATTCTATTTTTCATTCTATGATGTTTATTTTTATCATCTCTTTCTGAGACCGAAATCAAGAAAATGTGCATAAAGTCTTTTGCCCAATGATTCACATAAAAGAACTCACTAAGTCCTCATTCAAGTCCTCCGGGTAGTTGCTGCCCTGGTAGTTTTGACATTGTATAAGAGAATCAAGCATAAGACTTATGGCCATGTGGATGATGTGAATGTCCTTTCCATCTTTAATAACCTGTGATTCCATGAGAATAAATGAGATTTTTGTAATGCTTAAATGAACTAATAACAGACCTTAATAAATAACACCAGGAAGTCAACCATTTGTGCCACAATCTTTTGTTGTTGTTGCAGTTGTCATTGCTGTTTTTTAGCTGGCCAGGGCAGGGGTTGAACCCACCACTTTCAGTATATGGGGCCAGTGCCCTCCCCACTGAGCCACAGGTGCTGCCTCTGTGCCACATTCTTAACACTGTGATGACCAGACCTCCTTGATTCCCCGCTAAGACCCGTGGGGAACAAGCCCCCTACCCTTGAAAAGGAAACCTCTTCTAAGCCTTTTAGTCCCAGTCCCCAAAAGGGTGGGGAGGTAGAGTCCGAGAAGCAGTCTGGAATTAAGGAAATATGCAGGGAGGGATTGATTATTGAGAAAAAGTGCTTAGTGGAAAGTCCCAAGTTGTTTAGAAGCTTTCTCAATTTATGTTGAACTATGTACCCCCGCTTTGCACTCCTCTGAACTATGTGACTCCCATCTTGTGATTTGTGAGTTAAGGTACCATATGACCCATGAGGTAATATGTACCCTCACCCTAATGCATGTACCCCTTACCTTGTGACCCCTGAGCTGTGCTGAGCTGTGCTAACTGCAATGATTTAGCTTTTGTACAAGCTTGCTTGTTTCAGCAATATTTACAGTATATAAAGCCCTTGAATTTGCTATTTGGGGCTGCTTATTGGCCCCAACAACAGCCCCCTGTAGGTACACCTGCAGGTGTATTAAATTATTAATAAATTCATATTAATTATTGCATCAGAAGTGGGGTGCTACTTTCTCTCAGCTGTGCAAGAATTATAACAATACAACCTCACTCAATACAATACTCACTACAAACTACTCTTGGGTGGTGTGCAAATTTTCACACAATCCCACTTCTGCATCTTTCTAACTACACTTTCTTTCACTCTCCCTCTAAGTCTTTCTCTTCAAACACAGTAGCTTCCTTGTTGCATGGCTCTGCCTCAGGGCCTGAGGGATTATTCCTCCCCTCCTCTCAATGCCAACTCCACTTGCCCCATCTACCTGGGAGGCTTGCGCCTTCTGGCCTTCTATCTTGACTCCAAATGTTATCTTCACAGGGAGGCATTCCTGACCTTACACTGTTGTATTCTCTTTACCCTTATTTGTTTTGCTTCAGAGCACTTTTCTAACGTTAACAAAGCATGTATTTTTTTTTAACATGACATGTATTTGTTTATGTTTATTCCCTTTACTACAGTGTAAGTTCCATGGGAGCAGGAACTTTGTTTTTTTCACTCTTTCTTCCCAGCACTTACAGGCATCTTCACACTACGGCCCGCAAGCCACATGTACAGCCTGCCTAGGACATTTATCCGGCCTGCTGGGTGTTTTTGCCGCCGCTGCCTGTCCTGCTTAGCAGCTGACTCGTCCCAGGCCCACACTTAGGCCCTCCACCCGTCTGAGGGACAGTGAACCGGCCCCCTGTGTAAAAAGTTTGAGTCTTAGAACAATGCCCAGCACGCAGTAGGCACTCAGTAAATACTTCTCACTCAGTAAATACTTCTGAATCTCTCTGCTATTGCTCGTGCCTTCTGTTCTGCCTGGATTCCTTCCCTGTCTCTTACCTGTACTGACTGCCCTCCCTTGAACCAGCTACTTCCTTAGTCATCCTTAAAAATAAAGCCCAAGTATCACTTCTCCCTTTTCTAATGTCTTCACTCTGCTTCCCTTAACATCTGGGCATTATCTTTATCATTGCCTTTAACATGTCAGAGTATAGTGTTCTGTCTGCTTATGGCTTCAATCAAAACTACACTTTTAAGGACTGAGATCATGAATTTCCTGACTAATTAGTCTTTGTCAAGCATTTTGTATTCTGCCTGCTTTATCTCATTCAATCCTCACAACAACCCAGTTAGTTAGCAGCTTCTTTGTCTTTGTGACTTTATCACTGGAGAGACTGGGTTACATCACAAGATCACTGTGACAGGAAGGGCCTTATTTTTAATTATGGCCAATTATGCCTCCTCTTGGAATTATTATTTTTCATGTTCCTAACAAAGAGTGTTTTTCAGGCAAATAGCACTTGATGAATAAGTAAATGAGCCAATGGATGAACCAACCTTCACAAATTATCCCTCTTTCCTAACCTGTGAAGTTGGTGGGCAGAAGTATATATTTCAGATTGGGAAGCCTCCGAATTTTTTAAATAGAATGTGTTTAGGAGGGAGGGGATTTGGCTTTAAGAATACTGCAAACTCCATTTGTCAGAGTTAATCTACAAACAACTAAATTAATTGAAGCCACTGATGTGTTAGGACAGAATTTTGCATATCCCTGTAGGCCAGGTGCAGTAGGTCATGCCTATGGGAGGCCAAGCAAGAGGATCACTTGAGCCTAGGAGTATGAGATTAGCCTGAGCAATGGAGCAAAACCCCATCTCTACAAAACATTAAAAAACTTAACCGGGCATAGTGGGATGGGCCTCTATTCCCAGCTACACCAGAAGCTGAGGCAGGAGGATCATATAAGCACAGGATTTTAAGGTTTCATTGTGCTATGATGACACCACTATACTCTATCTGGCCAGGGCAACAGAGTGAGACCCTGTCTCTAAATAAATAAATAAATTCTTACATCCTTAATTAGGTCAGCATTGACCCCAGAGCCTTAAGAAATGAAAACTAGAATCAAGCTTCATGGGCCCAAATCCTAGCTTGAGCACTGCGGAATTTCCTGAAGTATGTTATTCACTGGGGACGCCTTGCAAGACTCCCAGTGGATATCTGAGACTGGATAGCCCTGAACCCAGTGGCTGTCAATCAGAACACGTTCATGTCCATGTCTCCACACACAAATTAATGTGTTTTCCATAAATGCTCAAGGAAGCATTATCGTGCACTGTGAAAAAGAACTTTTGCAGTTCAAAGAGCAGCAACAAAACTTGTATAAATTTCTTTTTCCTCCTTCACAGTTTCACAGAAAATTTGTTCTTTTTTAGATCTTAAAAAACTCAGCCTATGGTTTTTTTTTCTTATTAAGTCAAGAACTTTCACCTATTTTTTTTGTTTGTGTGTTTTTTGTTTTTAAGACAGAGTCTCACTTTGTCACACTCGGTTGAGTGCCACAGCATCACAGCTCACAGCAAACTCAAACTCTTGGGCTTAAGAGATTCTCCTGCCTCAACCTCCCAAGTAGCTGGGACTTTAGGCACCCACCACAACACCTATTTTTTTTGTTGTTGCAGTCATTTACCTGGCCTGGGTCAGGTTTGAACCTGCCACCCTCGGTGTATGTGGCTGACGCCGTAACCACTGTGCTACAGGCACCAAGTCAGCTTTTACCTATTCACTTATGGGAAGCACTTCACAGCCTCTCTTTGGGATTATCCAGCAAGCATTGAACATCACTTATCATGCACTTGGGGCCATTGTAAAGAAAAATCAGGATGACTTGAAAACAAGTGACAGTCAGGCTCATAAGGGAAACTGCTCCTAAGTGACTGAGGATCGAGCCGGGCACACAGAGTGGATACTATGGACAAAGGAAGGCTCCAATGTCCCCAGCAGAACAGGAAGGGGTGTTAAGGGATACAATCATCATACTCTGAACGGTGTACAGTTGAAAACTTGTGAGTTATTTCTGTAATACTTTATGTAATATTTTTGGACCACGGTTGACCTCTAGTGACTGAAACCTCAGCAAAAAACAAAACACTGACAAGGGATGACCCCTGTGCTTAATCTGCTTTCTAGTGTTCTCACTTGCACAATAAAAAAAAAAAAAAGAGTACCTACCCTGTATGATCTTCGTGATAATTAAATAAGTTATTCTATGTGAAGAGCTTAGCTTACAGCCTTCTCAGGCAAGTGCTGTAAAATTGCCAGCTGAAATTAGATTTTGCATGAGTTGAGGGTCAAGTGGCCCCAGCTGCTGGAAAAGGCAAGTTTTTAATTCCTACTGTTGGCTCGTGTTTCTGAACCACAACATAAAATGTGGTACTCTAGCGTGGAAAAGAAGTGGATTCTTCACACCCGTTAAATAATCATGAGTTGGATGATGACAAAAATGCATCAAAATCTGAGGATCTTTATTTCAAAAGTTTAATGATTTGGGGTAATTAGAACAACATGATTATTTTGTGAATTTTCTGTAAAATTATCTCCGCCTTTGACTTTGCTTTGAGTACAGACACCAGGTCTTACTGTTCTGAGGTGAGCTCCCAAAATAACCAAGGACCCACATCAGAGAAGCATTTATAAAATGCAGCTAGAGCTTGAGTCCTGAGGTTGCCAGGCAACAAGCCATGTACCTGACATGGTAGTTAGTTTCCTGGAAACATTAGCAGAAGCAAACCAGGCACGCTTGACTCTGCAGGTGTGTACAGATTGTACAGATCGGACTTCTAAGTTATTTGGAAAAGATTCTCATATGAATCATCTGAACACAGACCCTGTCAGTCAGCATATGGATTTATATGGATTTAATGGCATTCTAATCAAAAGCAACAAGGGTTGGGTGACTGAAACAAAACACTTTAAAGTAAGAAAATAAGCAACAGAAAAGCCAGCTGCCCTTTGCAATGCTACTTCTGACCCCTGTACATAAGATCTTTTTCTTTTTCCATTTCCCAAAGTCAGTCAATCAGTTTATCAGTTAGCATGTCTGCAGTCCTACTGGGATGGGGCAATATTTATGAGGGTTTTAGAAGTTGAAGGCTTTTATGAAATAGGGTTTCTGTACTCGAAAGATCTTGCCATTCTTTGAGAGACTTAAATAAGAATTCTGGAAGCTTCTTTTGATTCCCTCTGTGATACAAGTATCAGTGGTTGCCAGGGCTGGGGAAAGGAGGGGTGATTAGGCAGAACATTAAGGACTTTTAGAGCAGGAGAACTACTCCACATGACCCCATAATGACAGATGTATCTGTCAAAACCTGTAGTAGTAATACTGCACCAAGAGTGGAACCTAATGTGATGGACTTTGGAAGTTAATGGGGGCTTGTCAATGTAGGATTATTGAGTTTAATAAACACATTTGATAGAGGATGTTGATGGTAGGGGAGTCAGTGTGTATGTGGGTATGTGGGAGGGGCTTGGGGGAACTCTGTGCTTTATGCATATCTTTTGTTGTGAATCTACAATGCTCTAAAAATAAAGTATATTTTGAAAAATAAACAAATCTATAAAGAAAAGCAAAGCAGGATAAGGAGAACCCAGAGTAAGATTTCCATTTCAGAGAAAGTGGTCAGGGAAGGTGCCACTTGAGCAGAAGCTGAAGAAGAGAGGGACAGGGCCCTGTGGCCACCTCAGGGAAGAACATTCCAGGCAGAGGGGACAGCAAGTGCAGTCACAACAGACAAATGGCAAAGAAGATAGGAGTGTACTTCATTTGGGGCCATTAGCAGAATAATAGATGTGCTAATTTCAGATAATAAAACAGGTCAGACAAAATAGTCTCTAACCTCAGAGTACTTTTGAAAGAATTGGCCACATAATCAATCTTTCATTCATTTATTTTTGCCAAGGACTAGCAAAATAGCATAAACTGGGTGGCTTATAAATGGGCAAATACTGATTTTTCACAGTTCTGGAGGCTGAGAATTTCAGGATCAAGGCACCGGTAGCTTTGGTGTCCGGCAAGCACCCGCCCCCTCACAGGTGGTGGCTTCTCATGGTGTCCTCCCCAGTGGGCAGAGCAAAGCAGCTCCATGGTGCCTCTTCTACAGGGCGCTGGTCCTGTTCATGACAGCTTGTCCCTGGTGACCTAATCACCTTCCAAAAGGCCTCCTTACTAGTATCATCATCATCTTGGTGGTTAGGATTCTGGGGGAAAGTTTAGAGATGGAGTTTCTCTTTGTCACCCAAGCTGGAGTGCAGTGGCAGGATCATAGCTCACTGCAGCCTCAAACTCCTGGGCTAACACAACCCTCCCCTCTCAGCCTTCTTAGTAGCTGGGACTATAGGCCAGTGTCACCATTCTGGGCTAATTTTTTTTTATTCATTTTTAGAGATGAGGCCTCTCTATGTTGCCCAGGCTGGCTCAAAATCCTGGCCTCAAGTGAGCCTCCCATCTTAACCCCTTAACCTCCCAGGTAGATAGAATTATAGGCATGAGCCACCACCTGGCTACATTTTAACATAGAAATTTTAATATTCAGACCATAGCACATAGCTTTTGGAGTCAGTTGTTTACCTTCAAATTATACTTAGACGTGTTTGTTCCATTAATGTTTATGCCCCAACCCCTTTGTGCCAACTACTGTCTTTCCCTATCTAAGCATGGACTTAATGATCATAAATGTAAACATTTCTTATGGTCCAGGTGAAAAATGCTAGACCAGATTCATGATCTAGAATTTTTCCTCAGGGAAAGATCTAACCCACAATGCTAACCTTAACACTAAAAATAACTGCAATCCACCAAAATGAGCTGAATTTCTAGATGCATGATGGATTATATAAAATAAAAACATATTCAAATTATCCACAAAATGAAAATAAAGAAAAACATTCACTGAATGAAAATTTAACACCATATTGGAACATTGTTCATCATGTTACCTAAGGGCCAGCAGATATTCTAGAAATTCTAACCATGTTTGATGTAATATTTATTATTGATTATGGCTCAGATAATTTTACAGCTTCATAGAGCTAATGATTAATTTGTAGGACAAAAATAAAACAAGCTGACTTTATTTTTGGTAACTAGGAAAGATAACTTAAAGCCTGTGATTTTTAACAAATAAATAAATTTATTTTTTAAATTAAACGTAAAACTCTCACATTGGTATTCTCATTGATTTCATTAATTATATAAAATGACATTTTTTTGGAATAAGTTTTCTCAAATCGCTGGTTCACTCATTAATGAATTAAATAAAAATTTGATAAATGATCATTATTTATTTATATAAGAATTAAGTTTTTAACATTCTGAGAATTACATTTTGACACATGATTGCTTTTATGATATCAGATTCATCTTCCTAAGACCAGAATTAAAAGTAGCTTTTGCATATAAAAATTCTGAATATCATCTGCATGTGAGACTATTTCACGGATGTATTCAAACACATCTACAATCACACTTACAGAATATCCTTTTGGGAGTTTGAAATGCTTTGGAAATCAGTTTTGGTTAACTTGAACTGAGATTTCCTAGCAAACGTAAATTAGAACAGAAATTTCAAAGATTTGAGGCAAGGTTGATTTAGAAGATTCTTGTAGAGGTAATATTTCTGTATAATATCTCGACTGTTTTGTATGAAAGCTCAGCCAAAAGATTTAACAATAAGTACTTTTACTTACAATGGAAGGATTTTTAATCACCAGGAGTTAAGGTATAATGTGAAGCATTTGGAAGTTGGTAGAAAATTAGTGCTCTTGACCTGAGCAAAGTTATGGTCAAATCCACTTGTAGACAAATTCTATGTAATTCTCTAAAAGCAGATATCTTTATCGTTACATACTGTAACACAATTCTACTCACATTTTAAGGTGCTCAGTAACTTCTGAAGTTGTTTATTATGTTTAATTGGCATCAACATAAATCAGGGATTTGTTACTCAGAGTTAAAAAATAAGAATAAGGCTGGGCAGGGGGGCTCAAACCTATTAATCCTAGCAGTCTCAGGAGTTTGAGACCAGCCTGAGCAAGACCAAGACCCCAATCTCTACTAAACATAGAAAAAACTAGTGAGGCATAGTGGTGCATGCCTATAGTCCCAGCTACTTGGGTCACTGAAACAAGAGGATCAATGAAGCCCAAGAATTTGAAGTTGCTTTGAGTTATGATACCACGGCCCTCTACCCAGGGCAACATAATGAGACTCTGTCTCAAAAAAAAAAAAAGAATAAACCAGGGACACCATAAATTATGTAAAAAGCAAAACTGCACCAGTAAACTAAATTCAGACCAGCATTGACTGTAGTTAACCATAAACACTGGTGTGAGTCTGCCTTATTAAATTACTATAGCTATCTGTGCCTAATTTCTCTCATCTGTTAAGATAGAGCTAGTAATTACAGTTATGGTATAGAATTGTTGTAAAGATTAAATATGTTAATAGAAATAAAGGACTTAGAAGAATCCCTTGCACAAAATAGGTCCTCTGTGCTGTTATTATTACAAGTATTAATTGCACATGGGTAACAGAAGAGAAGGAATTAAGTAGCTTCAGGGACCACGGAGGTCAGATGATGCTGTTGCTTATGGAGATTAGAAAGTTAAGTAAATGAGGTTGATTAAATACACAAAGGTTTCTTGGTTCAGTGATGGCAGGATTTTTTCTAAGGATTCCTGTCTATTGAATCATTTTGAACCCATTTAATCCAAAATTTTAAACCCATAGAGAGTTAGAGTAGACATGATTCTTAGAAACCTACTCAATAGAATCAACTCCAATCTTTCTTTTGTATCGGGGGGATTTTGTAAAACTGTAGACCAGATGCCTCTGTTTCTAATCTCCAAAATCTACTGAATCAGAAATTATTGGAATATCTTCTTCACATAATTCTGATGCAAGTAATACTTGAGAAATACTAATCTTCCCTAACTACATTCTTTTACACATTGGAAAACCGAGGTCCAGTGACATGAAAGGGCTTAGGCAAATTCACATTCTTAATGATGCCTTCTGTGTCCTGGGAGGTGATTGTCCCCCATCACCGTGGAAAGTGCAGAACATGAGGGAAGACTTGCCCATCCCTCATGCCTGATGTGCAGGGAGCTGATACATCCACGAGGGTTCTGACTGAGCACACAATGTACCTTCCTGTTAACCTGCGTGCTGCAGAGAAATGTCTGAGGGTTGCCTAGCAATGGCATTGTTCAAGAGTCTCAGGATTTCAATGGAGAAAAAAGAGGAGGGGAGCTGATTACTAAATGAGCTCCCCACATTTCATTTTTGTGCTTCTTCCAATAGAATGTTACATTTTTAACCTCCTTACCAATGAAGAGAATACATGAGCTTGGCAAAAACGACAATGACATAATAACAACGTTTATTTGCTAAAGATTGTTCCTTTTGTGAGACTGAGGGTAGGAGAGATGACTTGAGGTGTGAGAATACACACTGATCTTTTTAAATTTTTTTTTTTTCATTCTCATCAGAAGAAAAAGATGTAGTCTGGAAAATTGCTGCAGTTAAGAGCTATTTCTTGCCATTGCTTTTAATGTCCCCTCACCCTTTATTTTCAGGGCGATTGAAATTTCCTCTGCAGGGAATTCCATTCTAGGCTTGGGAAGACATCTGGCAGCAGTGTGGAGTGAGAGCTGCCTCGTGGCCAGTTGCTGGAAGACGTGATAATTCCATTTTCAGTCGAACAGCCGAGTGCATATTGTTAAATGTCAAGTATTTCCACAAACAGCTGGAAAAATGAAGCCATGGAAAGCTTTGTTTATTACCCTACAGCTTCTTATCCTGCCTAGGAAGCATAACTTTTTTAGACCATGTGGTTCAGAATATTAATAGCGTTGCTATCCAGGGTAGATTTATTCTTTCTTTTAACAATAAAAATGTCTATTTTTTCTTTCTCTCATTTTTCTTCCCACCAGTTCAACTCCAAAGTTATCTGAGGAGGATTTCCCAAATCCACTTTCAAACTGTAAAAAGGACAGTCCCCCCATAGTTAACTCAAGCATACAGTAAATTGGATGTTGTATGAAGGTTGATTGAGCTTTGTGTCAAGACCATGAGATGTGACTAGAATCATCATGAAAATGAAAATTCAATAACAATTATGATAATGTAGGCATTTTCTAAACAATCAGGACCCAAGATTTTACGATTATTTCTTGAGCTATGTGTGCACTTTTTTAGTTGTGTTAACGCATTAATCTGATGATCAGACTGTGATTTCTGGGTGTTGCAATTAAACAAAATGCCTAAATTCCCTTCTATGGATGCTATTTTACTGGGGGAAACTATTTCTAGAAACCAAAACATTGTATGAGAAGGAGCATAATCACATTTCTTATTTATAGACTATGATATGGAGGCTCGAAGAAGTTAAGTTAATCCAAGTTATAACATTAGAGTTGATATGAGCACCAAGGTCTAATGTTTCCCTATTGATACAATTCCATTAAACAAATATGTGGTGGATTAATGAGTTCATTGAGCCAGGCAGGGTGCGCGGCACTAGGCCAAAGTGAGAAATGAGAAAGGAAGAAGGCAATTAAGTTCTGTTCAGTGAGCTGTGATCCGTGAGCCCGGGCCAGGCATCTGGGAAGACTTTTTGGGTTAGTGTGAGCCTGAGTGAGACCTGAGTATGAGTCAGCATCTCTTTATCCCTGTTCTGCCTCTTCTTGTTTGAGACAATAAAAGAATGAAAGCATTGAGAGAGAGAGACAGTGAGAGAGAGAAAGTTCGAGAAAATTAATTTCATTGTGCTTAGATTGGCTGGAACACAGAAGGGGAGGGTTGCAAACATAAATAAGTATATTGTTAAGGATTTAGAGGTTACTCTAATTATAATTACTACTGGGATTGCTAAAAAGATTTTAGTGAAGCAGTTACATGGCTTATTCCATAATAACACACGGAATGTTGGATGCTAGCTGCTAAAGCAAGGTCAAGGGCAACATCCGGGGCACACTGACGGTAAATGGAATATCTGAGAGATGAAAGTTTTCTCTCCAGATAGATCTCCTGTCCTCCCGTTACTGCTCTCAAAGCCCCAGACCTTACTTTCTCCATTTGGCATCATAAGTTTGATGGCTAGATCCTACAGAAAAGATAAAAGGAAAAAAGGTGTGTGATCAAGGCTTGCAGATGAACTCTGGTAACATCTTTTTCCTCACTTAAGATGCCTGCCTTAGAGTCCCTTCACTTAAATGTTGTTAGCCGGGGCTTAATTACTCTGCTGGGGTCTGGGATGTCATTTAGAGTCCCCACTCCACTGCTTTCTTCTTTGCTGCCCCAGTCACAGCTTAGTCCGGTAAAATCACGTTAGTGCTGAAATCCTCACCTGCCAGACGCTGTGCTCAGGCCTGTCCTGGCTACTAATTTGCAAACAAAAAAAAAAGAAATTATGTACTCGAGTGCCAAATAAAACAATCAATTTCAACTCACATTTTAGCTTAATCAGATCGGTGAAATGGATTTTATTATGTTTTGTTTTTCCCCTCTTCCATTAGAGCAAGTGTTCATGCTGGATCTTTGAATATTGAGTCAGCATAGGCAAGTGCAGTATTTTCAAGGCCTCGGCTTCTAATTCCATTATCTGCTTTCCCCTCTGGGGGAAATTTCTCCTGCTCTGGGTCTGACTGTATTCTCTGGGTAGCCTTTTCCTCTGTTCAACATTTGGCCCTCAAAGATGCTAGCATGGAATTTGGCACAGAATGTGGACCTAGGAGAGGTTAGTTAAAACTGAACGTTTTCCAGTTCTATTTCTAGGGGGGAAAACCAGAGTTGCTGAAGAACCTGTAAGTAGGTATCCAGGGTGACTGACGCTAATCACAAGTTAGGACCAGGCGGCCTGTCCGTGCCAAGAGCTCTCGCTATTCATAAAAAGGCAGGAATGTCAAAGGGTACAGAATAGTCATGAAGCAACACAGGCTTCATAGTGATCCAATCTGTCTCACTTTTCTTAAGATATTGTACAAAGAGACAGCTTCCTGCTGTCCATTTCAGGCCTGAATTTCCAATACTCCAGCCCTGGTTTCCAGCCAATGAGCTGCTAATTGGTTTGGAATAAAAAGTCTTTATTATCAATGAAAAAAAGGGGAAAATAAATTTAAAGTCTCTCTTCGAGATGGTTTGTGGCTTTCTTGCTTCTCTCCCAGCGATAATCAGGTAGAAAGTCTAGCCAGGATTTAAAATCTGTCTTTTACTCGGAGATGCTAATGAATGGAACGCATTTGAGAGTTTCTCTGATGATCGGTGATTCACGAGGGAGAAATCATCATGCTTTTTGTACAAGATAAAAACATAAAAAAAAAAAAAATTCCAGCATCTAATGGAGATGCTCACCCTTTGAGAAGCAGTGCTTAATTGGAGTGAAAATTCAAGGGCAAAGAGCAACTTTTTAAAATTCCTTCAAGACTAAGAGTTTTTGAACTTTGGAATTTAGAATTTAAGAACTTAAGTCTCAAGATTATTCTGTAAATTACCCGGTTACCAAGTGTTCTCTGGGTGTTCACATCAGGGGGATAGTGGACTTCAGAACAATTTTTAAGAAATTTTAGAAAATTAAGTGTCTTTTGTCTCAGATCTTTTTCTCTCTTCCTGGAGTACAGAGCCCTGCTTTTTGCTACAGAATCTCTACTGCTGAGCATTAACATCAATGCAAAGAAAAAAGACAAGTCTGGTCAGAGACCTGGGAAATGGGACTCAAAGACAAATTTGAACTCAGGAATCTACTCTTATTCCCTGGATTTGATAGCCTGACTGGGGTGGGCCTTCTGATTTCAAGGTTATTTTCATTTAAGCAGCAAAGAAGGCAAGAAAAGCCTCATTTTTTTCTGCTGCATCCCTTTTCCATAAAGGTTTTGTTCTATGAAATTTAGATTCAGCCAAAAATCTGCAGTCCAGGATCCAGATGGCCACATGTGGCCCCACAACTGCAGGTTTTCCACCCTGGGAGGGGCGGATTTTTCATTTTACTTAGACTTCACTGTAATAATTGACAACTGTAAAGATGAGGTTTCCATTTAAAAGTAATGATCAATTTCCTGACCCAAAGTTGTAAAAAAGCAAAAGCAAATGCCAAACGTGTCACTCTAAGACCAAATAGTCTCCATAGCTCAGGCTCGGTCAGTTACCCAGTTACAAGTACCGGAGTCAGGGCTCAGTCAGTTATCCTGTTACCAAGTACCCGAGTCAGGGCTCCACCCTGTTACCAAGTACTGGAGTCAGGGCTCAGTCAGTTACCCTGTTACCAAGTAGCCGAGTCAGGGCTCGGTCAGTTACCCTGTTAACAATTACCCAAATACACTATTGGGACCTGATCAAACTAAAGAGCTGCTACACAGCCAAGAACACAGTAAGTAAGGCAAGAGACAGCCCTCAGAATGGGAGAAGATTTTCACAGGTTATATCTCTGACAAAGGTTTAATAACCAGAATCCATAGAGAACTTAAACGTATTAGCAAGAAGAAAATGAGTGATCCCACCTCAAGGTGGGCAAGGGACTTGAAGAGAAATTTCTCTAAAGAACATTGGCACACAGCCTACAGATATATGAAAAAAATGCTCACCATCCTTAATCATCAGAGAAATGCAAATCAAAACTACTTTGAGATATCACCTAACTCCAGTAAGATTAGCCCATATCACAAAATCCCAAAACCAGAGATGCTGGC
>CAUYQV010197237.1:0-10153 GCA_963574575.1 Galagoides demidoff | reverse complement strand
GTGTATGTGGCTGGCGCCTTAGCTGCTTGAGCCAATATCCTCTTATTATCTGTGTTCAAGTCCTGTTTTCTATTCCTGAGACTGGTTGTGTGTGCCTTCTTTGTTTATTTTTTTAGTTCGAGCAGGGGATTATCAAGTTTGCTAACCTTTCCAAACAAGCAAACTTTTCCATCTTATGTCTCTCTTTATTACTTCCTTTCTACTTTTCTTGGGTTTCACGTGCTGTTCTTCTGACCCCCTGAGTTGAACGCGCAGCTCACTGATTTTCAGTCTCACCTCTTTTCCAACATACGCCTCACATAGTCTTAATGTACTTTCACTGTCAGCTATTTCAAATGTTTCCTGACTCCCACTGAAGATTTCTTCCAGATAGCACTGTTAACATTAAACTTAATTTCATCCCTCCAGATGATACCAATTCTAGTATAATTGATCAAGATTTGTGAATGCTATTCTGTTCTGTAAGTAAACTTGAAATAAACTAACCACGTATAATTATACTTGAAGCATGTTTCTTCCCTTCAGAGAAAACCATGCTGACCCACCTGAACGCTCTGCCACACATCCCATAGTTTCCAGCCCCGTATGATCCCCCGATGATGACGGTTATCTTGGGCACTTTGGCACAGGCTACAGCAGTCACCATCTTGGCACCATCCTTGGCAATTCCTTCAGCTTCATAGTCTCTACCAACCATAAACCCTAAGAGAAAGAACAGAAATTGAGCCATGGTACTGGAAGGACGTCTTGCCTTAAACTAATTTTACTGTAAGTCTCTTACCCTAACAAAATATTTACATGTGAAATACGCCCCAAATACGTGTGCTTTAAAAGGTAAAATAAAATTTTCTCTGATCACTTTTCAAACTTTCTCAAAACAGTTCATGTGTACATACACAGAAAGCATCAAACAACATTAGAACGCAAACTATCTTCAAGGGATGATCTCAAAGCAGAAGCTTGATGCTGAAAAAATGTGACATGGCAGGCTAAGGACAAAGTACTGTGCCGAGCCAAACCGGGAGGGCTTCGGTATTCACTGACCTGGTTTAAAAATACAGACTGTTCCTTCTGAAGTGATGCTTTAAAAGTTTGATGAAATAAAGATGAATGTTTCATAGAGAAGCTAAAAGTCTCTGCCAGTGACTCAACAATGAGGCACTTAAATACATTTGGTTTCATTGTCATTACAGAATTCTACTTCTTCAAGCCCCCAGCTCTGTTGAAACTTCTCTGTAAGCTACAGAAAAGCTCGGGCTATGCCTCCCAGGGCTTGGGCTCCTGCTCCCCTTCACCTTGTAAACCCAGGCTTCATATCCCTCCCTCCCCAACCTGGTCTCCTGGGAAGGCTTTCTTTCATCTGTGTGTCATACTCGTTTGCATAACTGACTTCACTATTCCTGCTTTGCAATCTCAGTATCTGGTTATCCAATTCAACTTGGCCAGTACAGAGTGCCTGTACTTGCTGCAGCCACCACTGGGACAGCAGCACAGCCGTGCCTTCCCCAGGCACTCTGCTTCCTCCAGCTACGCTTCTCAACCCAGCCCTCAGAAAGCTCCAAAACACCTGGATGTACCTCATCCAGTCCACAAGTATAATGTGACACTCGGGCTGCGCTGTCTCAAACATCAGCTCTCTTCAGCTCCTATCTCCTATCCCAAACCACCACCATCTATTCTCTGTAGAGGGTCTGGCCTTTAAAAAGAAGAGTGAGGCCATCCTACTTGGCTGTCTCAAATCTTTCTCCTTCCTCTGTTAAAAAGCTCCCTCTCTTCCTCTACTCTTATCTCTGTGAAAGAAGACCATCCCTCAGCCTTCCTCCCTTCTCTCAGCGGTAATCACATCTATTCCCACAGCTCTAAGTACCACCTCCATTTTCTAAGGATGCCTCGAAAAAGAATTTCTCTGGAGCTGATTTTCACCCCCAGCTAAGATTTATCCAACTGCCCACTACATATCTCCAGATGGACATCTCACAGATCCCTCTAATGCAATAGCATGACACTAAACCCCACCTCTGCCCTCTGTGTCCTAAATGGTCAAAACAAAACAAAAACATAGGTGTCTTCCAAGCACAATGTTTAATCTCTGGTGGTTAACTGTCCGGGAATCAGCATCAGGAACAAGGTTCCTGGTTGTAGAATCCTTTTATCTGCTTGCCCTTTTATGTGGTTTTTAAAGCCCTGGGGACTGCCAAGAACCCGACTTCTCTTTCAGTAATGCCTGATCCCGACAACTATTAAGAGCCTCTCCTACTCGGTGCCTGAGGTAACTGGGTACAACTTGGAAGACTGGGCAGGGGTTGGGGGGTATACAGTGCAACATACAAAGAGGTACATCAGAGAATCACAGACTTGTAGGAAAGTCAGTTCATCTACCTCCTTAAGATCATCTATGGAACATGAAGTCCACACGGTGACATGACTCACTTTGTTCATCCCATTCTTTGGGGTCAAAACACAAATCTCCAGATCTTGGTTCAGAACGTAAATGTACATTTTAAAAAGATGTTGCTTCAGATAGAATTAATTACATTATAAAAGATAAAGAAAAGAGCACAGCATGTGTTTGAAATGCTTTAGGGGGAACAGAATCAGAATCCAAGGGAAAAGGTAACCCTCTTGGGCAGTGATCAGGTGGTGCCCCTGGCAGAGAACAGTCTGCTGTCTTCTGGGTGTGGGGGCACCAGATGTGCAGGAATAGGTGAGGCCATCTGAATGCTGGCGATGCAGAAATTGCTTCACTGAGAAAATGTGGAGAGTCTCCAGCATATTTAACATTCACGAAGAAAAATGTTAACTCTTAAGAGACTCTAGAAAGGCTCGGCACCAGTAGCTCAAGTGTTAGAGTGCCAGCCACATACAGCGGAGCTGGTGGGTTCAAATCCAGCCCAGGCCTGCCCAACAACGACAACTACAACCAAAAAATAAGCTGGACGTTGTGGCAGGCACCTGTAGTCCCAGCTACTTGGGAGGCTGAGGTAAGAGAATCGCTTAAGCCCAAGAGTTTGAGGTTGCTGTGAGCTGTGATGCCACGGCACTCTACCCAGGATGACAGCTTGAGACTCTGTCTCAAAAAAAAAAAAAAAAAGACTCTAGAAAGAGCATGTCCAATAGAACTTTCTGCTATGAACAGAGTGGTCCACACTCGATCTGTGCTGTTTAATAGGGAAGTCACACTCAAGAGGGCAGATGTAGAATAAGTTCAACCAAACTGATTCAGCTAATTCCTTCTGTTGTTGTTATTGCAGTTTGGCCGGGGCCGGGTTCGAACCCACCACCCTCGGTATATGGGGCCAATGCCCTACTCACTGAGCCAGAGGTGCCACCCGATTTAGCTAATTTCTTACCAGTAATGTTTTGAAGGAACAGCAGAGGAATATTTCTTTGGCAGCATAACTGGATGAAGTGAGCACCCTGTAAGCAAAATAGCAAATAACATAAAATACCAGAAAGCAAATAACATAAACATTTCTGTAAAGGGAATTAACAACTCTGTACCATAATCATCATGCACCCCACAAACACTATACCTTGGATCAAAGACAGAAAGAATGAAAAAGAAAGGGGAGGGGAGTGGAGGGAAGAGAAGGCAACTTCTGTTTAGCTAATATGACCTTACATTAATAAAAACAGTAAGTGTACAGGACTATCCCATTATCAATGAGATGTGAAACTATGGGTCTGGACCACACTCGTTTTATACAATCACCTGTCTAAGCCCTGGCACGTGGCTGTAAGTCAACTGCTGTGTCAGAGATGAATTCAATCACTAACGTTCCAAAAAGAACTGATATCAGTGAGCATTGTTGAACTTTGCCATAATTCTCTATTTCTCCACTTTAGAAAAGATAGAATATAAGCCCTCCTTGGATATCAAGAATGACATTTGTATTTTGATTACTATCTGAAATTCTTTCATGAATCAAGATTACAGTAAAATAGTTCTTTCTTACTAAACTGGTCCCCCTAAAAGTGAGAATGAGTACCTTCTAACTTGCAGTTTAGGAAATTATCTAATGGTTCTATATTATAACTATTCCTTCCCTATCTTCTAAAGATTATATGAGTAAGAAAACTCTCATAAACCATTTTCTTTATGCTTTACTCTATTTGCAGATCTGTTTACCTCTGCTGGAAATGCCACGGCAAGTACGAAATTGCAAAGTAATTGTTCAACCTCAATATGGCTATGTTTACAAGAATGAGAAAATCACACAGACCTTTGGGGCTTAGTTCAACAAATGAAATGTCAGGCTGAGCCCAGCATAACTCTTCCCGGGTTTCTCTGTGCCAGGCCAACAAATAGAATCAGGTGGAGTTAGTTTGGCCTCTGACATTCCTCTATTATAAATACAAGTATATTAAATATTCATTAAAGGTCATTATTTCAGGAATAGTTAATATTTTGAGAACCACTAAACATTATTAAACAAAAACAAGCAAAACCTGCCTACATATGAGAGTGTCCATTTTTGTCTGTTTGTTTTTTAAAGAAAAAACTAAGTTGTGTAGCCTGCCAGGTCAGCTGTACAGACCTCCCAAAAAGATAGTAAAGGTTATTTCTGGTATGATTATGGGTGATTTTTACTTTCTTGTTTTTATTTTACAACTGAGTTGAGGGAACAATGATGAATAGCAGAATATAGAACCAATTTTACTGATAAAAACATTTCACCAAAGACAAATTCTCCCTCAATTTGGGTATGAAAGAGCTTAACTGCCTGTTACCTTCATCAATAAGAGACTCTACACCTTGTCATCTGAAGAGGAAAAACAACACTAAACATATTTTTCCTTAAGAAAACATTTCATCAAATAAGTATCTGAACTATATTTATCCAAGTTTAGGTAAATCTAAGACAACAATGTATGAAATCAAATACTAAGCTAAAAGATATTTAAGAACTTTTTCTTTTAAAGTCACACCTCCAGTAAAAAAGACCCACTATCTTCCCACTTCCAAAAAAGCAAAAATACAATAAAGTTAAACTGATGATGGGATAGAAGAGAACAAGCAGATCGTGTCTCAGAACTGCCTGAATGAAATCTCTGAATCCCTCTAGTGCATGAAGCCTTAGAGAAAGGAACACTTTCAGGACAGGATTCCTTATCTTCTTGGGATATTTACGTGTTTTCTATAAGCAATTATAATTCAAGGAGTTTTCCTAAAATGAGTACATTTGATTTTTTTAGTAGTGTTCCAGAAAGTTCATCACATCACGTTAATGTAAATCACCACAAACGCTGTGTTCAGCACTAACACACATGCACACGCATGAGCACACACGCGTGCACGCAGTGCTCTGTTTACTAAGGCATCTGGCTGAACATTTTGAAGCTTTTACATGAAAAATTATTAATTACTTGATCTTCAAAGTTTACTATGTTAAATTTTGAAAGAATATTGAGCGTTTTTATTCTTTTTTTTTTTTTTAAGAATGTCTTAAAATGTATTTCAGTACTTGCCTTTTTTGCAGATTCAGAGAAGAGAACTCCATTGTTTCCAATGATACCTATCGGGTATCCATATATTCGAGCAAATCCTCAAGAGAAAATTCAAAGAAGATTTATGTGTTTTGGAGGACATTCCATGCATCATCAAGAAGCATATTTATACGCCTTTAATTTCAGATCAAAATTTAAACTGTAAAGAGATTTTTTTCCTACAGTACAGGAGCGCTCTTATCAATTTTTTTTATTCCTAAGTTAATAAAGTTCTGCTTCTTTTTGTTTGTTTTCTAGAAGGGTCATGTTACATGTTACCCATTTGTCTTTGGTTGGTTTGGTTAAATGACTGGCTTAGTATATTATCCATTTATTCATTTACTATTTCTGGGTACCTAATATATACCAGACATTAGGGATATTAGAAAAAATACATAATTTTTTAATATCAAAAAAGTCAAAGGAAAACTAACAGATAAGAGAAAGTATCGACATGTTGATGAGCTAGATACTGAATTTAAAGATTTGTTTCTGTTCTTCACTGTGTCTTTGTCTTGATTTATTACATTTTTAAAATCATCATGCTTATGTTGTGTGATAAAATGAAATACTGACTCATCTAAATACAAAAATTCATACAAATACTGATTTCACCTGAATTTTTTTGTCTTTCAGGCCTAAAATCCTGGCCCAAAGCCCATGCTGCATATCCTAAATGGCACTGCCAATTACAGAAGCAATTCAGAGGAGCAAGCTTCCAGAAGCTCTAGCAATCCACTCTTAGTCCTGCCTCACCCACAGAGAGACTCCCCGTAAGATGCTTCCCCTGCATCCTGCAACCAACCTGTCAATCACTTGGCATTCAAGCCACACTGAGCCCTGCTCAGGGATCTCCAGGCACAGACAGGATGTGCCGAGTAGGGCACATGTCCCCACCCCATTAGGGACACCCACAGAGGAAGGGCCTTCCCCAATTGCCTGACCCCAAACCTCAGTTCCAAACAGGAAAAGAAACTATTAGAGATGATACAGAGGAAGTATGAGGCAGGAGGAAACCCAGGAGAACTCAAGACTCATAAAGCTCCGTTCTTCTCCCCCCTCACCTCCTCACCTTCTCCCTGCCTCCTACCCTCTCCTTCCTTCCTCAGCCCTCTTACTCACAACCCCACATCTGTACCATTTCATTCCCCTGTTCTCCTTCTCACTCTCTTACCCCTTTCTCAAACTTTATTTGAATTTCTATACAGTCAAAAAGAGATGAAGGAAAGTTTTGTTCCTGGTATTCTAGGAGATAAGACTGCCGCAAGTCTCTCAGCAAGTACAGGGAAAATCCGTAAAAACAGAGGACAAGGACAGCCCATCCATCTTTAGAAAGACCAGAAACAATTTTGATGTGTTTTAAACTGCTGCATAATGAAAGTTACGTCCTGAACTATAGGTGACAAATCCTGTCTATATATCAAACACAAAGCTCTCTTTCACTTTAACACCTGATATGAAAACATGAACTCCACTCCTGGTATGAACCTTCTCTTGCTCACAAATCAAACTAGGGGAAAGTGCCGTGACTTATTCTTAAGCCTCAGTGTATACGTGCAATGTGGATTTTTGCAGCTAGTTTTTTCCCTGCTTCTGTTATCTTCAGACTACCATGTTTTCAAGCTTTTTAGGATAAAGTAAAATTCACAAAATTTATTCTCCCATTTGCCCAAGATAGATTATTATGGGTTTAGCATCTATTTCAAATATTTTTCTTCAAAGACTTAACACTACAGACAAAAGAATTATCTTTTATAAATATCCTAATTTTGTTTTCCCAGACATGGTATAATATCCTGAATTCTCAATCCAGTATTTGTCTGAAACAGCTTAGGACCTACACAAAGGCTACAAGAAGGTTTAACTCACTCTGCATCTTCTGGGAAGCTAACCATCATATAAAACCTCTTAGATGAACAGGACAGTGCTGAAATTTTCAAAAGAATTATAGTTACCCAGAGAAATGGAAAGAACTACAAATATTTTTTTCCCTATTTTACTCTGTCATTAGCTTTCCACACAGCTAATGCCACAAAGTCGTGGATAAGGGCTAACACCACAGCATTAGCCATCATCATTTTAAACTCTGGATCCATGAAGACACTCAGCTACAATCGATCTGATTGTATAAACCAGCTCCTTTTGAAAAGTGACTCACACATTTGTAGTGCTCTAAATAACAGAGCTCATGCCAAGTGTATCAAAGCCTTGAGAGGAGAGATCACTTTAGAGCAGCAGAAAATGTTCAGACTTTCGATTCTTCACCTTTATACCTGTGACTAATGTGTCTCCATATAAGGCTTTGAACTCATTGAATCTGCTTCCATCCACGATTCTAGCAATGACCTGAGAGGAAAAATAACAATGTCTCTGAGAAACTGTATTACAAAAGAATTTTTGCATTAAATTTATTTATTTAATTTTTTAAAAGCAGCCAGAGACCCCGGCAAATATTAAACTCACAACCCCTGGTTTATAAGACCAGCACTCTAACCACTGAGCATGGAGCCCAGCCCAAAGTTATTTAAAAGGAAAACAATTCACAGTGAAGTTGTCACTTTTATAAAATTTCACCTAAAACAGAAAATCTTTTTTGTTCCTTTCATTGTCAAAGTCCTTCTCACAGAAAATCTTCTCACTAGAATTTCTCTTGACATGCACGTTTAATTCCCTGAAGTCATTCTGGGCTCTGATATTACACTTCATGATAAAAGCAACAATATCATGTTGCACACAAGAGAAGCGGAAGAGACTCCAAGGGCTGGCTGCTGGAATCAGAGATTCAGGGCCCATTCCAGTGTCTTGGTGGAAGTCCAGGCACTTAGTCAGAAAGTCGGGTATAGACGGGGCTTACTGTCAGAAGATGTGTTTCAACTTCAGGTGTCAGATTGGATTTATGCGTCCTAAAGTGAACGCTTTAACCCTTTTGAGTCTAAGTTTTCACTTCTAGAATTATGAAACAAAGCTGTGAAGATATGAGGTACGAGCAGTAAAGGGTCCTAAGAAAACAATGTTGAGATGACACACTGGTTTTGGCTCCCAGCTCCACCACTGAAAAAGCAGATAGGCTGGTTACCAAAAATCCTCTAAGATGGCTCGGCGCCTGTGGCTCAATCGGCTAAGGCACCAGCCACATAAACCTAAGGTGGCAGGTTCGAATCCCCAACCCGGGCCCGCCAAACAACAATGATGGTTGCAACCAAAAAATGGCCGGGCGTTGTGGCGGGCACCTGTGGTCCCAGCTACTTGGGAGGCAGAGACAGGAGACTCGCTTGAGCCCAGGAGTTGGAGGTTGCTATGAGCTGTGATGCCATGGCACTCTACCCAGGGGGATAGCTTGAGGCTCTGTCTCAAAAAAAAAAAAAATCCTCTAAGACTCAGTTTTGTCAGCTGTTAAAAAAAAAATAACATTTAAAAAATGCAAACTAGAACATACTACTACATCTGGCTCTCATTAAAAGGTAGCTATCATTATTACTGTAAAGCCATCCATGGAGATTTATCGATTATGAACCAGATAGACTTGAAGGATCATCCACATATACAGTGTTACTCCAGAAGGAGTAGAAAGTACTAAATAGTTTATCCTTGGAGCTTGTCATTATGCACCAGACTATTCCAAAAAATCCTAAACAGGAAGCATTTCCTAAGCTTCAGAAGCTGTTTCAGATGACACAGCATTTTTCTACATAGTTTACACCTCCCTTTTCTGTTTACCACCTCAACCAAAGCCTTCTTTTATAAGGTGCAGAGCCTGAAAAATAAGTGAATGCTTCCTCACTCACATCTTTCTCTCCATGAAGTCAAAGCTTACTTTGAATTATTTCTTAGTAACTTTCCTTAAAGATCCAATAATATACTGGGAGTGCAACAGTTATTTGTTTTAAGTGCTATGTACATACCCCTAACACTGTATCTTTAACAAGCAACCAACACGTAACAATCATTCCTCCACAGGAAGGTAAAGCCCCTCAAGGGCACAACAATCCAAAGCCATTTAGTATAAAACTTTCTGATATTTGCTTTACAGTTAACACCACCCAGCCACATAAAATACATTAACTTATCTTCACCAAAAAATCCAAACCTCATTAAGCAGATAATCTGGCAGTATTCCTACTTCCAGAAGCAGAAATTGATGCTCAGAGAGGCTAAATGCCAGTTACCACTGAGTAGGAGAATAAGAACTGGAGCCCAAGTTTTCTTTTTTTTTGAGACAGAGCCTCAAGCTGTCGCCCTGGGTAGAGTGCTATGGCATCACAGCTCACAGCAACCTCCAACTCCTGGGCTCAAGCGAGTCTCTTGCCTCTGCCTCCCAAGTAGCTGGGATTAACAGGCACCCGCCACAACGCACGGCTATTTTTTTTTTTTTTTTTTTGTCGCAGCTGTCGTTGTTTGGGAGGCTCGGGCTGGATTCGAACCTGCCAGCTCAGGTGTACGTGGCTGGCGCCTTAGCCGCTTGAGCCACAGGCGCCAAACCGAGCCCAAGTTTTCAATTCAGATTCCAGGGCTGTCCCCAAAGCTCCTATTAAGATCTCTATGTAAGGCTTCTTCCCTACTATAGAATATTTTAATAAATTATATTCACAACAATCAGCATAAATCAGCAAAAAGCAAAGGTCCAGGTTATCATATAAGAAGGGAAGAGTCTATCATTTTGAAAAGA
>CAUYQV010197235.1:0-14032 GCA_963574575.1 Galagoides demidoff | reverse complement strand
TAGAGTGCCATGGCATCACAGCTCATAGCAACCTCCAACTCCTGGGCTCAAGCAAGTCTCCTGCCTCCACCTCCCAAGTAGCTGGGACCACAGGCGCCCGCCACAACGCCTGGCCATTTTTTGGTTGCAGCCATCATTGTTATTTGGTGGGCCCGGGCTGGGGATTCGAACCCACCACCTTAGGTGTACATGGCTGGCGCCTTAGTCGATTGAGCCACAGGCGCCGAGCCCCCATTTTATTTTCTAATAAGAATTTTAAATCTATATGAAAAAGTATTTAAAACTGAGATGTTTTACCATATTAAAGAATATAATCATGGAGAACAGTTGATGAATAAGCACAATAACTGTGAATAATCTCAAATAATAATAACTACTTTCTCTTTGTTTTAAGCTTAAATCAAAAATCGCCAGTTCTCCAATTTAAAACTATGATACTTTAGGGGGAAATGATTAATGAAAGTAAATATTTACCTCTAGGAAGAGGTGTCCGATGGTGATGAGGAGGGGCTTATATCATATTTCTGTATTAATTTTTTTCAGTGGGAATGTGTTCTTTTATTGTTTGTGTAATTTCTTTAAAGTTTTATAATAAATGAGGCATCATATAATTCCATTGCAGAGAACTTAGGAAATAAGAAGAAAAATCTCTGTTTCTGTCACTAATTTCCCTATGGCCCATCCATCATACTCATTATTATTGATAGCATTTTGGTCTTTCCCCCCCAACCCCCTCTTAAATAACTGCCAGTTATTCTGTTTATAATTTCAGAGAATTAAATGAGATTGGCAAATTAAATTAAAGACACATGCTTTAACTGATGTTTCCCTGTAATATTCTTCCAACAATTTGATTGGACTAGATCCCCAGCCCACAGGTCAGTGAGAGTGACCATGTGTTGTCCCTACAAATTAGGAAAATCAGATTTGACACTGAAAAACGCCACAACATTTTTAAAATACAAAGAGAATTGAGAAAATTCTAGATTCTTAACACTGTATTGTTTACTTCACATACTTGACATTACGTAAAAATCAAGTTAACATAATAACTCGTGTTAACAGACACCTTATGACCTAAATATGTTGTAAGTTTCACCTTCACAATGTCCCTTAACTTGAGCTTTAAAGGTTTAACTGTTTGTGTTTATGTTCCTAACATTTACACAAGAAGTTACTTTAAGCCAGCTTATGTACTCAGATGCGTGTCCACACACATACTTGTCTTTTACTAAATAAGGGAGATATTTGTTTAATCCCGAACAATGAGTGATGACATAATAGCACCCCCCCCCCCATGCTGCAGTAGATTCTGCCTCCTTCTCAGCCCTACTAATGGCTTTTCTCCCTCCAGGCACTCAGATGTCTAGGGGGGGGGGTCTTTGTAAATAATTAATGGGAACTATTAGTGTGTGTTGGGAAGCGAAACTACCTTATTCACATCTGTAACCACATACATAGCAAGCCTTTTCCTGGTACATCTTTCTAAAAATACATACTCATAAAACAATAATCTCCACTCACACTCAGAAGTCCTGTGTTGCTGTTTCAGGAATGATACAGATTGTGATGATCATCCGCTCACATGGATTTTCAGAGTAGTTGCCTTTGAAACGGTGGTGCAAATTGTGGTTTAGGGTGAGTTGTAAAGACCCCAGAGGGTATTAAGGGCTTTTACTCTGTAAGCAGCTTGCCTTTGCTTTGCCTTTCAACAGAGCAAAATTGTCCTGCATTGGTGGCAGGGCTCATTCTGGATCTCATACGGCAAACCCTGCACTTAGAGTATAATATTATAACTTACTTTTACTCCCAACAATTTTTGATGAAATTGTATATTTCAAACATACAATAAAATTGAAAGAACTGAACCCTGTATACTCACATACCTACTACCACCTGGATTCTACCATTTGCATTTTCTAAAATTGTTCTCTTACCTTTCTATCCATCCATCTATGCTATTTTTAGTGCATTTTGAAGGATATTGCAAACATCTGCCCACTTCACCCTGGAGTACTTCAGCTTGCATATTATGGACTAAAGTTCAATGTCGTTTATGAAAGCGTGCTGGAGTTTTAAATAGTGGGTTATTGGGTGATTAGACAAAGAATTGAAAGACACATCACTAATGAACACAAAGCCACAAGAACAGAGTAGGACAGATGAATGTCCTTTGTGAAAAGATTTAGAAAAAGAAACTGTGCTAACTTTACAGGCAGTCCGTCTACAGTCCTTCTAGGGACGCACTTCAAGCCACACCAGGGTGTACTTTGGCCAGAAGCTTTCAGTTGACACACCCCTTCTGAGTGGACAGGACTACCAGGATGAAATAAAGAGTATACCCCATGGTCGAGTATTCAGAGGTTATTGATAGACACTAAAAAAACTCTACAAAAGTCAAGACAAAGCCCTTAGAGGGGTGTCAGAAATGGCTCCCCAGTCTTACTCAAATTTCTACTTCTTATATACCTAAAGCTACCTTTTTTCTTTTTTTTAATGTCTTTATATATATCTTTATTTTCATATATAATGTCTTTCTTTTTTATTATTCTTGTTTTTTATTAAATCATAACTTTGTTCATTGATACATTTATGGGGTTTAGGGTACTGCTTCGATATACAATATGAAATGCTTACATTGAACTAAGTAACACATCCATCACAATTATGCTCATTTCTTAATAGTTTTGAAATGTACCATTGTATCATGCACATTAGGTGAGGTCCGCCCAAATGCCTTCCCTCTTCCCCTATCCCCCCTCCCCTCCCCTCTCTCTCCTCTTCTCAAGCAACCTTTTTCTAATGTGGCATTTTTTAATTTGCATAATTCAAAGCAAGGGTCACGTTAAATTTTAGTATAGCTCAGTAATTTATTACAACATTCTACTTTAAAAGTTAATCTCCTGAATCAATCTACTTAAACTACTTAAGATACTTGTCCTTAGGATGGGAGTTAAATTTACAAAACAATCAGAATGGGAGACAGTGAAGGTCACGCAGGACCTAAACTAACCAGCCCAGCTGTTTAAATGCGATAGAAGGTGGAGGTCAGGCAGGACTGGCACTAACCAGACCAGCTGTGTCATGTCTACCTTAGCCTGCCTGACTTCATCTTATTCTTACTACATACATATGCTTTCACAGGTAAAACCCCCTTCATTTATAGTTTTTTTTAGGTAGATTATATAAAAACTAGTGGGCACATATCTTAAATAGACTATTTGATAAGTCTTAACAAAAGTAGCACTTATATAATGAAAACTCCAAGAAGATACAAAACCATCAACCCAGACAGTGTTGTCACATCCTTCCCCTAGTAAATGTCACTACTCCCAGGAATCACTCTGCTGATTTTTTTTTTTTTAACTTTAAGGAGGCTTATTCTGAGCAAAATTTGAGGACCATGACCTAGAGTCACACTCCAGAAGCCTTGAGCATGTGGACTCCTGGTGGTGGGGTTACAGTTTGGTTTTATACATTTTAGGGAGTCAGGGATTACAAGTGAGGTCATAATCAATACATGGAAAACATACATTAGTTTGGCCCCAAAAGGCTGGACATCTGGAAGCAGGAACTTATAGGTTCTAGGTGAATTTACAGCAGCGGTTTTCAACGTGTGGGGTGAAACCCCTTTCGGGGTCTCCTGCATATCAGATATTTACATTACGATTCATAATAGTAGCAAAATTACAGTTATGAAGTAGCAACAAAAATAATTTTATGGTTGGAGAACTGTATGTATTAAAGGGTCATGGCATTAGGAAGGTTGAGAACCACTGGTTTACAGATTCTTTAGCTGACAATTGGCTGAAAAGTTAGGTTCTGTCTAAAACATCAGGAGTCAGTGAAAAGGAATGCTTAAGATAAAGGGTCTGTTATTTAGAGACAAAGTCCAACACAGACTGTATAGAAGAACTGCAGGTCTTACATAGCCTTAGGCCTATCAGTGAGTCACAAAAGACATCTCAAAGAAGGGGAGGAGGAATGATGAGGCATGTCTAACCTCCTTTCTCATGGCTAGCAACTCAGTTTTAGGGATCCTCTTGGCCAAGAGGGGGTTCAGTCAGTTGCTGAGGAGGGAGCCTTAAGATTTTATTTTAGTTTACAAGCCAAGATCTGCCAGAGGCAGCATTAATGGCCAAACTCTTTCCTTTTTTGTCCCATGCATTGCCAGGGTGGTGTGGCTACCTGCCCCAGGTCCATCCAGGCCCTTGGTGGGACCTTTGTGGCCATGAGGACTGAATAGCCCAAAAGGGCTTATAGCTAATTAAATGTGTTGGGCTAGATGGAACTGGAGGTGGACAGGCACTTGTCTACCCTTTAAACCCTTCCAGGCAATATAAGAGTAAAACCAAAATGTCAAAGGCTAGTCTACAAAATTAATTATCCATAAGTGTTGGGCTACTATATTCTTGGGTTTAGTTGCAAGCTTATAGCAAACATACACATTGTTAGCCATTTTGGCTAAGGGATTTAGAAACCTTTGTTGTATCATGATATTTTAGTCTCTTTAGTAATTCATCCTGAAGTGGTCAATAAATTTTTTGTTTTATCTCTCTTTGCATAAACCCTATAACTGAGAGCAATCATACTGAAGAAGCTCTTAAGTCTATGATCAGCGGGACTTTTTTATGATTAAGATTGGATACCTGTACCATGTGGCCCAGAAAGGCAAATTATCTCATTTAGTATTTGTTTAGGCCTCTGTGTGCCTTCGTCTGACGTATTTAAATTAATTCTATCCCTTTCAGCCCTTACAATCTCACCCGCCCCCACTTCCACCTTAGTTGGTGGGCCTAGAGGGAGGACTTTGAGTAACAGGGTGTTGGAAGTAAATAACAAGTTGGCCCCAGAAGGATTCAGTATTCTTGAAACCTGGAGATAGCAGGTAAATTTACCATTTACTCAAAACTTGTCATGACTCTGGAAAACAAAGCAAGAGAATCAGTAATGTTTTAAACAAAAAGTCACAAAAATAAGTTCAGTCCCATGTAATTTCTGTTCTGTTTGAGGTTAAGTTAACAACACTTATGGACATGTTAGTTTTCTAATTAAAGTCCTGGAAGTCGGCTTTGTTATAGTATGATGGTATATAATCTCCAAAGCTATAAGAAAATCTATATTCAAGAATACTTGTCAGTACTTTCCATGGCTTTTCTTAAAGGACAAACTTTGAACCTAGCCAGTTAAAAATTCTACTTTCTATGATAAATCAAAATAAAATAATAATTGCCTATGGAAAATAAAAATCTCAGAATAGTCATGATTAAAGAGACAATTAGCAAACAAACTTGGTCATTCTGTGACATATAACGATTTCACATAATAACCATAATTGTTACTGATAGCATACCCTAAGATACATCAATATTCTATGATGTTGTGACGTACATTAACAGCATGTATATATAAACATCATCCAAAGAAAGCTAACCACCATTTCATATTTGACAATGTTTCTCATATGTTTTTTCCTCATTAATTCTCTCTTGTGAGTTCTTTCCAACCTGTACAGGTGATCTACAAACATGCTAAACTTTTTGTTTTGTCTTCACTTTCCCTTTCTTAAAAACCAGTCATGCTATTTTAGGACAAAAGTTTACTAAACAAGGTTCTTTTTTATGCAATACTATTTTCAAAATACGATAAAATAAGCCTAATGTCTCTTTTAGACATTCAATGGTCCTAATATTTAAAAAGCTAATTTGAGGTCAAGAAGACTGAATTTAGAATTTTGATTTTGGAAGTTTTGTAAAATATCAACAGCTTAAAACATTTGTTCAATAGGATCACAAGTTAAAAGATTCTAAATGCAATACAAGAGGTTTTATGGGTGTAAACCTCAGCCCTTTTAAAGTTTAGGGGGTTTTTTTGTTTTGTTTTTTGTTTTTGTAGTTAGCCAAAACCCTAATTAAGACAACCTAGAGATTGCCTCTTTCAGGTACATTAAAAGGAAACATATCATGTAATTTCATCAAGAGCAAATTAATATTTTAGGACAATGGTTCTCAACCTTCCTAATGCCATGACCCTTTAATACAGTTCCTCATGTTGTGGTGACCCCCAACCATAAAATTATTTTTGTTGCTACTTCCTAACTATAATTTTGCTACTGTTGTGAATCATAATGTAAATATCTGATATGCAGGATGTATTTAGGCAACCCCTGTGGAAAGGTCATTTGACCCCCCAAAGGGGTTAAGACTCACAGATTGAGAACCACTGTCGTAAGAGAACTTTGTTGTTTTAACCAAATTTCCTAAATCAGAGCCAACTGGATCACATGCAAATTCCCTCATAAATTCTCTCTTGTGAGTTCTTTCCAACCTGTATGTGATCTATAAATGTTAAACTTTCTGTTTTGTCTTCACTTTCTCTTTCATAAAAACCAGTTGTCCTATTTTAGGACAAAAGTTTACCAAACAAGGTTCTTTTTTATGCAATATTATTTTCCTTTCTGTTTAACCTTTTTACTAAAAAAAATTTATGAAACAGGATAACAGTTTACTATAAAGTTAGTCATTCACTTAGCCAAACTGATAATTAGAAAGTTTCTAAAAGGCAAAAATCTTATTTTTTGACAGAGAAAAGACTCAGTTTCCAAACTAATCACAAACAGCCAAAGTATTACACCTTACAATAACTAGACATTTTGTGATTATCTTTTAATTTAACATAACATGACTTTAAGCTTTAAGTCATTGAAAAGTGCTTTGAAACTACAACATAAGGACCATCCCTATGTCTTTCCTGGTTCTTTTAAGTCTCACATGGCAATGTGGCATCAAAGATGGCTGCAAAGGACAGGCCTTATCTATGTCCTTAATTCATTTACAAGGTACAAAGTTCAAGACAGAAAGTAAGAAGACTGAGGGATTCAGTTTCTTCCAGAATAGCCAAGGGGGCAAAGTTGGAGCAAGAAAGGAGGGGCCTTGTGGCTAGACTGCCCTGTAGCTGCTGGCCTAGGCACTGAGAACGTGTCCCTAGGCCTCACCACAGCACCCATCTAGACCTCAGAATTCAGAGGTTCAAAGTTAAGAACATAAGCTCACAGTCAACTCCAGCAAAATTTATAAATATTACAGAGCTGGAAGTTCTATAATCTTTAAACATCTGAATTTAATAATAGCTTTATTTATTAAAGATTAACAAAGTAGGCAGGACATGGTGCCTTATGCCTGTAATCCTTGCATTCTGGGGGGCTGAGGTGGATGTATTGCCTAGGCTCAGGAGTTCAAGACTATCCTGAGCAAGAGCAAGACCCTGACTCTGAAAAAAACACAACACAGCCAAGTGTTGTAGCAGGTCCAAGCTACCAGGGAGGCTGAGGCAAGAGAATTACTTTGAGCCCAGGAGTTTGAGGTTGCAGTGAACTATGACACCACAGCCCTCTACTAAGGGTGGCAAACTAAGACTCTGTCTCAAAAAAAAAAAAAGGGGAGGGAGGATAAGTGGAGGGAGAGTAATTAGTGGGACCACACCTATGGTGCAGCTTATAAGGGTACACGTGAAATTTACTAGGTGTAAAATATAAATGTCTTAACACAATAACTAAGAAAATGCCATGAAGGCTATGTTAACCAGTTTGATGAAAACATTTCAAATTGTATATAAAACCAGCACATTGCACCCCATGATTGCATTAATGTACACAACTATGATTTAATTTAAAAAAAAAAAAAAAAAAAGATTACCAGAGTCATATGAACTAAAAAGTCATTTGAGGTTTTTTCTGTTTTACTTTTTTCCCCAAGTTCCTGCATTTTATTCTTTTCAATTTAATTTTTATTAAATCATAACTGTATACATCTATGGGGTACAATGTCATGTTTTGATATACAGCGTGGAATGTTTAAATCAAACTAATTAACATAACCATCACCTCACTTATTTTTGTGGTAAAACATTTATAATACACTCTTAGTTATTCTGAAATGTACCCTTGCATTGTATACATTAGGAGAGATACCACCAATTACCCTGTCTCCACTCACCCTCCCCCATCACCTCCCTCCTCTCCCCTCTTTCTTTCTGGACTATCTTTGTGTTTTATCATTTGTATAAAGTTGTAAGTGTATCTATATTGGTTTCATAACAATATTGAATACATTGGATATTTTTTTCCCATTACTAAGATACTTTACTAAGAAAAATATGTTCCTCCATCCAGGTAAACATAAAAGATGTAAATTCTCCCTCTTTTTATGACTGCATAGTATTCCTTGGTATACATATACCACAATTTGTTTATTCATTCATGGGTTGATGAGCATTAAGCTGCTTCCACAACTTGGCTATTGTGGATTGGGCTGCAATTAACATTCTGGTGCAAATCTCTTTGTTGTAAAATGATTTTTGTTAATCTGAGTAGATATTGTGGGTCAAATGGTAGATCAACTTTTAGTTCCTTGAGAATTCTCCACACTTCTTTCCAAAAGGGCTGTATTAGTTTGCAGTCCCACCAGCACTGTAGAAGTGTTCCCTTCTCTCTCCATCCATGCCAATATCTGTAGTTTTGGGCTTTTGTAATGTGGGCTAATCTTACTGGGGTTAGGTGATATCTGAATGTGGTTTTGATTTGCATTTCTCTGATGATTAAGGATGATGAGCATTTTTTCATGTGTTTATAGGACATGTGCCTGTCATCTTCAGAGAAGTTTCTGTTCAAGTCTCTTGCCCACAAAGAAATGGGGTTGTTTGTTCTTTTCTTCTCGATTAGTTTGAGTTCTCTGAGATTTCTAGTTATCAGACCTTTGTCAGAAACATAACCTGCAAAACTCTTCTCTCATTCTGAGGCTATGTGATTGCTTTACTTGTTGTGCAGAAGCTATTATTATTATTATTACTATTTATGGGGATTCATTGAGAGTACAAAGAACCAGGTTCTATTGATTGCATTTGTTAGGTAAAGTCCGTCTTATAATTGTGTCCTACTCCCAAAAGGTGTATCACACACTATGACCCTCCCACTCACTCCCTCCATCCCTTTCTTTGCTCTCCCCTTTCCCTACACCCCACCATGTACTAAGTCATTAATTGTCCTCATATCAGAATTGAGTACATAGGATTCTTGCTTCTCCATTCATGTGATGCTTTGCTAAGAATAATGGGTTCCACTTCCATCCAGGTTAATACAAAAGATGTAAAGTTCACATCTTTTTTAATGGCTGAATAGTTCATGGTATGCATATACCACAGCTTGTTAATCCATTCCTGGGTTGGTGGGCATTTAGGCTGTTTCCACATTTTGCGATTGTAAATTGAGCTGCAATAAACTGTCTAGTGCAAGTGTCCTTATGTAAAAGGATTTTTTTTCTTCTGGGTAGATGCCTAGTAATGGGATTGCAGCATCAAATGGGAGATCTAGTTTGAGTTCTCTAAGAGTTTTCCATACTTCCTTCCAAAAATGTGTTCCCTTTTTTCCATATCCATGCCCGCATCTGTAGTTTTGAGATTTTGTGATGTAGGCCATTCTCCTTGGGGTTAGATGATATCTCAGGGTGGTTTTGATTTGCATTTCTCTATTAATTAGGGACGATAAGCATTTTTTCATGTTTGTTAGCCATTCTTGCTCTTTGATAAAAGGAATTGTTGGTTTTTTTCATGTTGACTAATTTGAATTCTCTGTAGATCCTAGTTATGAAGCTTTGGTCTGATTCAAAATATGCAGACATCTTTTCCCATTGTGTAGGTTATCTATTTACTTTGGTTGTTGTCTCCTTAGCTGTACAGAACCTTTTCAGTTTAATTATGTCCCGTTTATTTATTTTTGTTGTTGTTGTGATTGCCATGGAAGTCTTCTTCATAAAGTCTTTACCCAGGCCAATATCTTAAACTGTTTTTCCCATGCTTTCTTTGAGTATTTTTATCATTTCATCCCTTAAATGTAGGTCTTTTGTCTATTTGGAATCAGTTTTTGTGAGTGGAGAAAGGTGCGGGTCCAGTTTCAGTCTTTTACATGTGGATATCCAGTTCTCCCAGCACCATTTATTGAATGGTGATTCTTTCCCCCAGTGTATATTCTTGTTTAGTTTATTGAAGATTAGGTGGCTATAAGATGTTAGTTTCATTTCCTCATTTTCTACTCCATTCCAGATGTCTGGGTCTATTTTTGTGCTAATACCATGCTGTTTTGACCACTATGGCCTTGTAGTACAGCCTAAAGTCTGTTAGGCTGATGCCCCCAGCTTTGTTTTTATTACTAAGAACTGCCTTAGCTATATGGGGTTTTTTCTGGTTCCATACAAAACGAAGAATTACTTTTTTCAAGTCTTGAAGATACAATGTTGGTATTTTAATAGGGATGACATTGAATCTGTAGATTGCTTTGAGAAGTACAGACATTTTTACAATTTTGATTCTTCCCAGCCATGAGCATGGTATATCCTTCCATTTGCTAATAACCTCTGCTATTTCTTTTCTTGGGGTTTCATAATTTTCTTCATAGAGGTCCTTCACCTCTTTCTTTAGGTATATTCCCAGTATTTCATTTTCTTTGAAGCTATTGTGAGGGATTTTGTGTCCTTAATTAACTTCTTATTTTGGTTGTTATTGGCGTATACAAAGGCTACTGATTTGTGGACACTGATTTTATATCCTGAGACATTACTGTATTTTTTGAGGACTTCCAGTGATCTTGTGGTTGAATCTTTGGGATTCTCTAAGTATAAGATCATATCATCAGCAAAGAGGGAGAATTTGACCTCCTCTGCTCCCATTTGGATGCCCTTTATTTCCCTCTCTTGCCTAATTGTATGGCTAGAACTTCCAGCACCATGTTGAATAGTAGTAATGATAGAGGATAGCCTTGTCTGGTTCCAGTTCTAAGTGGAAAACGTTTCAGTTTTACTCCATTCAGTAAAATATTAGCTGTGGGTTTGTCAGAGATGGCTTTGATCTGTTTAAGAAATGTACCACCTGTCCCTATATTCTTCAGTGTTCTAATTAGAAAAGGATGCTGGATTTTATTGAATGCTTTTTCTGCATCTATTGAGAGGATCATATGGTCTTTGTTTTTGCTTCTGTTGATATGGTGAATTATGTTTATGGACTTGTATGTTAAACCAGCCTTGCATCTGGGATGAAACCTACTTGATCATGATGTATGACTTTTTTTAATGAGAAGCTGTAGCCTAGGCTCACAAGTGGGACCTTCCTGGAGAAGGAGGCCTGGTGTTTAGTGGCTCTCTACCATGGGGTAAAATGGGAGGTCTTTTGTTCCTTGCTCACTTGCAGAGAGCCCACAGTGAGTCTTCCACTTGTGGGTGGGGCCCCTCTGGTTGCTTTTTACCTGGAATTTGTTTTCTTGGATTTGCAGCTTACCTCACTTATCTATCCTTTTTCTTAGCTCAGTTTCCCACCTTCAGCTTCATTATCTCTCCCTCTGCACTAGAGCCTCTGTCAAAAGCTGCTCTAGTCAACCATCTTCCCTCTTTCCTCCTTTTTTCTGTTTTCTTGATAAAATATTTGATGTAAACACTTACTTTTTTTAAAGACAATTAATTACAGCTCTTTTAAATATTTTGGCAGTGAAATATCACAGGCAGATGGCATACAGACACATACACATACAGACAGAAGAACAATTTATTTGCCAGCTCTTAAACATGTATTTTTATTCAGACTCTTAATCTTTTTAATCTTTTAATTACCTAATTTATCTTAGCAGTTTACCTAGGTTTTAGTTATCATTTTAAGTTATTATTTTGTTAACCATTTCTATACCCTGAAAATTAGATACGTATAAATCAGATCAAGGATCAAAATAAAGTTTTAGCTGTTGCTTTTAATCTCATAAATCCTACTACAAAACGAAGTTAAATAGTTTAATAAGACTTGTTATTTTAAACAATGTAACATCATTTCTAAATTTTATAAATATAGTAGATGTTTAGAATATCTCCTATTTAAAGTGTTTAATTAGATATTCTAATAATACCAAATACACATACCAAATACAAATACAAATACCAAACAAAATCTATTGAAAATTGTGGGGATCAAAGAGTCTCTGGCCCCTTAATGTTTAGCCAAACTATAGGGAGAAAAGACCACTGTCCCCATAAAGATTTTCTGAAAATTCACTAACATGAGGCAGATTAATTAATGGGGGGGATATTACAAACTTATAAATGGGTATTTTCAGAATGAACACTAAAAGATAGCAAGGAAATTGTCCATTTTTATGCTCAGGGTTGACAAAGTATGGGCGGCTATGTGGACATGTGATTGAGCTGATACTAACAGGCCGGGAGGGGGCAAGGTCTTTCCACCTAGACTCTGTTTTACCTCTTTGTGTACAATCCTTCCAAGAAGGAATGGGGCAAGGCTCTTTCTGAAATGGGGTTTTTACATAAAACAAAGTTGGCAAGATTATTACTTTATAGCCAGTTATTACATAGAACAATTTTAAGTTTTATATAAGGCTAGCTTTCATAAAAAGGGGCTCTGGCTTCTATGACAGGCTTTGAGGAAGAGGGATTCTGATTTGTATGGCTACCTTCAGGGAAGAATTGGAACAAGAGACAGGAAGACAAGGCAAGGTCAGAAAACTTTCACTTCTGAGACCTTCATTTTAAGGTAGTTTTATGAGCCTAATCAACATGATATCACTTGACTTTAAACCTTTAGCACCAATCCCCAGTACCTCAAACAATTAAAAAGTTGTAACATGTTTTTTTAAACAGGAGGATCAAAATTAAGCTGTTTTTAAAATATTTTCTAACTTGGGTATAAACTCAAGTACATGCAATATTTCTAAAGAGTAAGATGGTTTTGAGATTCTCCTTAGCAATTATATTTTAAAATCTTAAAATAAATTACTGTATAAAATTAACAGTTTAGGGATTCTTTATCTAGACAAAAATTTGTTAAAGCAACATAACGTATACATAACCCACTAGCAAAATCAAGAGTGGATGAGGCCAAAGGAAAACAAAAATTTCCAACTTAAGTTCTTATAACTACAGCTTCTGGGACAGCTTTGAATCGCTAACCGTACTGTTAATAGCAGATGAAAGATAGAGTGAGTTAGAAACATGTTTTGTGTGTACCTTTCCATAGATGTTGAAATCAGTGGAAGAAACTGTATCTGCAGCTATGATTAAAAGACCAAAATTAAAATATTTTCATAAACATTTGACTACAAGTTTGTATTTATGTTCTATTTAGTTGATGTTTCATTTATTCTAATTTGCTGACACTTTTTGTTTAGGCATGTATACGTTTTTACTAATTAAGAACCTTAAAAACACATTGACATTTTTGTTGGCAAGTCAAGAAGTTTAATTTTTATCATTTGTTCAACAATATTAAATTTACCTTATTAAAAATCATACAGACACAGACTGTTTTGGCTGGGTTTATAGTTTAATAACCTTTGTATCAAAACTCTAACACCTTAAGAATATAAAAATGTCCAGTAATTCAGGCAAAAATATATGCTGACAATTTGAAAACATTTTTATTCTTACTTTACCAATAATAGATTAAAAAAAAGCATTAACTTAACTAGAAAAGCATTTGGATTCATTTAGTTAATTTATAAGCACTCTCATTTAAAAGCCAATCCAGAACAAGGTAGGCACAAACATACATGGACACACATGAAACATACCTAAACATACAGACTCGTATACGCATGCACACAAAATTCCAACTCTGATCATGAGATGGTAACATAACTCACCAGTTTGTAAAGGACAAATTGATTCAGATTTCTTCTGGTAAGACTGAACGTTGCTCCCATTGCAGAACTTTAGTTGGCGCAATAGGTAACCCAATTATGCCTGTGGATCAAAGTTTTGGGTAAAGCAGTTTCCATGGCAGTTGATTTTTTTTTTTTTAAACATCTTCTACCCCTTTTTCCCCCTTCAGTTTATTTATTTATTTATTTTTAAGACGGAGCCTCAAGCTATCCCCCTGGGTAGAGTGCCATGGCATCACAGCTCATAGCAACCTCCAACTCCTGGGCTCAAGCGAGTCTCCTGCCTCTGCCTCCCAAGTAGCTGGGACCACAGGCGCCCACCACAAC
>CAUYQV010197232.1:0-14129 GCA_963574575.1 Galagoides demidoff | reverse complement strand
CTTTTGCAGAAGTTTTACTAACAGGTCTCAGGAGCAATTTTCCCAAGGAATGATTTATTATTTTTGAAAGGCTAAAAACTAGCTCTTTAGACAATAGCCATGTACTAACACCTGGAATTTAGGAATGTTACTTTAGAAGTGTTATTGCAAAAGATATAAGGTGGGGGGATTTATCCTGGATTGTCTGAGTGGATCCTAAATGCAACTGTATGTATCCCTACAAGAGCAAGGAAAAGGAATATTTGGCAAAAAGAAGAGGAAAAGGTAATGTGACCACAGAGACATAAATTTAATCCATGTGGTTACGAGCTCAGGAATGTTGGCAGCCACCGGAAGGTAGAAGATGGAAGGGACAAATTCTTCCCTAGAGCCTTCCAGGGGAACATTCCTCTGCTAGCACTTTGATTTCCTCTCAGTGAAACTAATTCAGGCTTCTGGTCTCCAAAACTGGGAGAGAATAGATTTCTGTTGACTTAACTCAGAAGGGTAGTGGTGATTTGCTACAGCAGGCATAAGAAACCAGTGCACTACTTTTGCTATTAATCTTGATGGTCCTTTATACTGATTTATCTTTTCTGCAGAGTTATTGATAAGCAGAAGGGATGAGGAAGAAGAAGCATATGACATTAGTGAGTATTCTCCTGCATCCGGTGCAGGGCTAGACATTCAGCATATATTATCTCAGTCCCTCAACTTCCTGGAGCATCTTGCTGAAAGGACAAAGCAGCAATCATCGTGTTAACGTGATGACATCTTTAAAGTCCTTCAGTGGCTGTCTACAGCCTCATGTAGGGATTACAATCTGCTGGCCTTTGAGCAAATTTTGCCAAGGAGATTTTCATTGCCTAACACAACATTTCAAACTCATTTGAACTTTGAGAATTTTAAGTAAGAAATGAGTTAACTCTCCAGGTGTTCACAATTTCCACTTCTCAACGCTGGTTGCGACTGCCAACTTTACAGAATCTGATTTCATTCTGGTCTCTGATGACATTTCAGTGTGCGATTCTGGCCTGAGCTCAAACACGAAAGATGCCATATCACTTCTTTCATGTTTTGTCCCTGATTTACCTGTCACATGATGGCTCTGCCCACATGCACTTTCAATCGCATGTTTTTCTCAGTCATACCAGAAGATGACATTTCCCACTATGCTTCACTCTGCTTCCTATGCTGCTCCAAGGATGCAGAACGGTTTTCTTGCTCCTGACTCAAATTCAGCTCGAAACTTAGTTCAGATCTTGTCTGTACAATAAAACCCTGGTCTGCAGGCTTCCACCTGAGTTATGCATCTTTTCTATTTGCGCTGATATCTATATTCTACTATTATTTTTAGTGTTATGTAGAGTATATAGTAATTTGTTTATTATGCAGTAGCAGAAAGGAAAGGAAGCTACTTGGAACAGGAATTAATAACTTATTTGTGTTCCCAACACCTTGCGAGTGCCTAGAGCTTGGAATGTATTCACATTGGTTGGATAATTTTTTATGCACATAATAAGCAATGTGATGGAGATACCATGGTGTCTGTGTGGGACATGCCAGTGCGCTGAGTTCAGTACTTTCACACAGTCTTTATTCACTATGGTTAAATTTTTATTACACAAGTTTGATGACATATTTTGTGGGGAAACGAATCAAAGCAATGGTCATGAAATATTCATGCCTTTCTAGATCATCAAAGAAATCAAAACAGTCCAACTTCTAAATACCTTCTCTGGACTCCAGTCTCCTCAGGGTCCAATCGTGAACTAAGTCATTATCTCCCTATGAGCTTTGACCCAGGAGCTTTGGAAATGGGGAGTGGAAGGAGGAACAAACAAAGTCTGATATTTTTTATAATCAAGATACAGGAAAAAGGGTCAGGCACAGTGGCTCATGCCTGTAATCCTAATACTCTGGGACATGGAGGTGGGTGGGTTGCCTGAGCTCAGAGGTTTGAGACCAGCCTGTGTTAAGAGCAAGACCCCATCTCTTAAAAAAAGAAAGAAAGAAATAGCCGGGTGTTGTGGCAGGTGCCTGTAGTCCCAGCTACTCAGGAGGCTGAAGCAAGAGAATCACTTTAGCCCAAGGGTTTGAGGTTGCTGTGAACTGTGACACTATGGAACTACACCAAGGGTGACAAAGTGAGAGTCTGTCTCAAAAAAAAAAAAATAATAATTATATATATATATATATATATATAAGAAAAAAATATGCAAGAGAATTGGGGTCCTGAGGAAAGTTAGGCTGTAAGAGCAGGCAGTGGTATGAATTAGAGGAGATTGGAGTGTCCCAGGGGATTCCCAGAAATATAATATAAAGAAGGATTGAGTTCACTCAATATATTTGGATTTGTAAATGTGTCTCTTCTGAAGGAAATTCACATTAGATAAAAATGAAGAAATTGGAGAGTCAATGTTTGATGTAATATAGCCACTGAGTCAATGATTTAGCAGATTTTTTTATCCCGAGTGTTTTTGTTTGAAACCTAAACCTAGTTGTTCTTTTAGTGACTGAGTTGATGACTTTTAAATATCAATTCTATTTTCAAAAATAGAGTGAATTTTTTTAAAAGACTGTGTCTTTTAGGATTTTTTTCCAATGTTTTACAATTATTGCTAATTATTTCTGACTATAATGACTCAAATATTTTACAGTTGTAGCAACATTTTGTGAAAATGTTATTACAGTAGTCCTCAAAACAAAATGTTTATAAGCTCTATAACATTATTTATTTAGTTTAAACAACATTCTTCTGGGTTAAATTCCTGCACATAAAATCAGGAGTACTTGTATCTGGGCTAGAAAACAGACAAATGGACTTTATTAGGGCAAAAATTTGGAAATGTTGATTAAGCTATAATGACAGTGTAATTAGTTGGGGGGGGGGGAGAATTGACCAGTCTGTGAACCCAAGCATATACAGAAGATAAAGGGATTCTCTACCAGAAATGAAAAAGTAGCCTTCAACTTTGCTCCTTTTCAAAATTATTTTGGCTATTCTATATATGTTTTAAGGTTTATTATTTTTATCAAATTATTACTTTTTCACAATTCTTTTACACATTAATGCATTTATGGGGTACAATGTGCTGACTTCATATAGAATATTCTATATCATAAAAAATCAATATGAAGGTTAAAATCAGCTTGCTAAATGTTTAAAATATGGGTATATTTTGCATGAAATACATGGGTGAGATTGGGGACATGAACATCTTAGCAATATTGATTGTTATACCAGTGAAGCTTTGCCTACTTTTCTAATTCACATTGTAAGTCCAGCATGGTCAAGAAAACTGTTTCACTGAATACCTCTGAATAATAATGAATTTCTATTTTACAATATTTGATCCCACTATTCTGGTAAGACATTTATCTTTTTTGCATATTTAGACTGATTTTTTTTTGGATTTATGCTAAAATACACAAAATGTATATTGGAGAAAATTGATGTATTCTATTTTGCTTCAAGATGACACATTAAGTAAAAATAAGGGTGTAGCCTCTGGTGCCAGGCCATTTGTATCTGAATCTTGAGGCCATCCCTTAACTTCTCAGCATACTTCTCAGTGCCTCCAGTCTAAGGAGCTATCCCTTAACATTCTTAAATGGATCTTTTTCAAGCTTGGCAGCAGTGCTCAAATGTACTTTGCTGTAGTAATGAAATATTTTGCGTAAGTGGGAAAACTGTTATGTTCTTTGCCTGAAATTTTACCTCAGTTGGAATCACTTTAAAAGTATTGACAATTTGTAGCATAAAAAGTAATCTGCCACTATGAGGCTGTGACCTATAAAAAGTTTTACCTGATGATAACTTTCTGGAAACTCTTTTTAGCAGCAACCAAGGCTCTACTCTGTATGATGCCAAGAGAGGTTGTTATACTAAAAGTAAATGATCAATTTAAGTTTTCCTTTGAAAAAGTTGTATTTGAGATAACTATTTTTTTTAAAAAAAAGGTGATCTAGAGAGAATCTCAGAGAATTTCTACAGGGTGTCCACATGTTACCCCTAAAGTTACCATAGACAGGACAAATGGGAAATCATAGCTAAATGTGAGTTTATTTACAAAATATACATTACAAAATTTTATAAAATATTTACAAAATATTCTCTGTGTTGGCCATCTCTTTGTAGAGTTTTGTAATGAATATTTTGTACATTTGGCTACTATTTCCTATTTCTTCCCTATGTATGGAGAGGTTAGAGGCAAATTTGGAATTTGCTGTGTATTCTCCATTCTAGCTCAGCAGCTGAAACTTAGAAATGAGTGAGCATGATCATCAGGGGACAGCAGAGAAAGGAGCTTTCAGTTACTGTTGTAGCTAGAGATCCATTAGGGGGTGTAAATTGAGTGTGTGATTCAAGATATTTTATGTAGTTCCTACTTTGGGAGGTTTGTGAAGCAAACACTGTCTTAGACTCTTATGTTTGACAAAGACCATGCCATTGCCCATCTCTCCCTGTTCTTTACATGCTTGAAGTTCACCTTCTATTCTCAGTGGGCTATTCATGAGGGAACATCACATCTTAGTCTTCCTAACTCTGCACTTCTGTTGATTTACCTAGCATAAATAAGCATAAATCTCTATTCACCTGCGTGGGCCACCATAACATTATAGTCTGGGTAACATAAACAACAAACATTTATCACTCACCATTCTAGACACTGGGATGTCCATGATCAAACGTACTGATTTTCTGGCTGATCCAGTTTTTGGTGAGGGCTCCCTTCATTACACATATGCATATAAATAGCCACCTTCTCAGGGGGTTCCAACGTGGTGGAGGGAGTGATTTTGGTCCCTTACTGTTCTCATAAAGCCACTAGTCACTAAAGCCACTAGCCACTAGATTCTGGTCTCTTCCTGTTCTCATAAAGCCACCTTTGTACTATCATCTGACTCTAATAACCTCCCAAAGGTCCAATTTCCAAATACATGGGGTTAGGAGTTTAATATATAAATCCGTGGGGGACAAAATTCAGTCCATTACAAAATCTTTGGAATATAAATTGCAGTAATGAATCAAGGCCAAATTGGCTTTTTCCCCTTACACACCTGTTAGTGTTAGGCAGACTGGCCCTTTTAGTTTTCTCTGTCTCCTCAGGCCTACCAAGCACCTATGTTATTTTTCTTAAGGAGGAAACACACTTGTTTTGAACCCAGTACCCTGGTATTATGATAGTGTGAAAACGGTAAATGATGGGTCACTGTAGTGAATTTAAGACAGTATCTAAAAGTCTCTGGTATGACTCAAACGTTTTTGTGCCTTTCTCCTCAACCAAATTCATAAGTTGAAATCTAATCACCAATGTGATCTGTGAGCAGAGGGCCTTTGGAGATGAGTAAGTCATCACAGTAGAGTCCTTAAGAACAGGAATGGGGGTTTTATAAAAGAGACCTGAAAGAGACCCTTTACCCCTTCTGCCATGTGAGGGTGCAGTAAGAAGGTACAGCGTATGAACCAGGTGCTCACTAGACATGAATTTGCTAGGCCACAGTAATGTGAGAAGTAAACTTTGGTTGTTCCTAAGCTAACCAGTCTATGGTATTTTGATACAGGATCTGGGACAGACTAAGACAGTCCAAGTGTCACACCACAAATAGTGAAACAAAATGCATAGGCGATGTAGCAACCATAACTCATTTTTGAGGATCCATTGTCTTTAACAGTGTTTACTGACTGCTTATTAACTTATTTGTGCACTAATCTTTCCTATTCTATAGCCTACCAACAAGGGTATAAAGAACAGTTTCTAACAAACTGTGAACAAGAAATGTTTACAAACATTAAATATCAAGTCTTTGTTGGTGTTTGCTCCCAGGATTGAGACTCAATTATTATCCAAATAACAGAAACATTTTTACTTATAGCCCTGCAGTATAGCACAAAACACCGATAGTGATGTAGATTCAAGTGGAAACTCATCTGGGATGGAGGGAGATCCTTTCTGGCTTTCAATTTTTACTAGGTTTTGTACAAATTCTATTTACGTATTTCTACTCTTCTATTTTTCGAGTTAATTTTTTTCTTTACATATAAATGTATGGACCTTATTTCTCTCTGATCTACTTTTCTTTTTGTGGTTACTCATGTAGCTTAGTGGTTGTGAGTATAGACTCAAGATATCTGAGTGTAAATCCAGCCTTTACTACTTAACCGACACCTAGTTTTCTTTCTTCTGTTGAAATAAGAAGGCTTCAAATTATGTCACTGTGCCATTTTGCAGCTTTAATAAGCTTTTATATGAAAAGTGCTTAGACTAGTTTCTGCTATAGAGTGAGCATTATAAATATTTGCTATTACCGTTAAGGATAATATTATCTCTTTGCCTTCTACAGGTGTAAAATAGGTCTTCATACCCTTCCTAAGGTATTATCTTTGCTGAAATTTGCTTTTCTTACAAAACCACAAATGAGGACGCTTCCTAGGATGTGGCTTTACAATTCTCTACGTGTGTCGTGTATATATGTATGTGTGTTGGGCAAATTTGTACAAGTAGGGTCAAAAGCTAAGGATTTCAACCCTTGTCCTTGCTGTGTGAGAGTGAGTTGCACTCTTGATTGATCACCTGTTGGTTATTTTGCAATCATTAGCTCATTTAATCCCCACAGGACATTTTGGGGTTAGGATCATGCTCTCATTTTATAGATGAACTGAGAACTCCTCTAGGTTACACATCTAGTTCATATGAAACTCAGCAACCAAAGCTTATTTTTTTTTCAAATTGTTTTAGCACTACAATTTTGTGCAAAGATGACTGATTTACACAGTCGTATTTGATTAAGTCTTTGACTAGTAAATACATATTCTTAAAGGGGAACATTTAATAATTTTTATTATATTCTCCACATCACCAAGACTAATTCACAGAAATACGATTTTCAGAAATTCATATTTAAGAAATGTTTTTATATATGTGAGTAGAGGGTTGAAAGTATATGAAACACTATCCTCGCTTTCAAGGAATTTAAAATTTAATACAATTAATTATTTCAAGGGCAGGAGGAACTAAATCTCATAAGAAAAGCATACTCAGTAAAAGAATTTATTTAGGGCCCAGTATATGCCAAAGTGCTATAATAGGATTTTAAAATTTCCCTCGTTAAGCTTTTCAGCTAGCATATGATAAAGGAATCATTGTATCCACTTTATTCAAGATATCATTAAAGAAGAAAGAGCACACAAGGAGGTCCCATACCAGATATAATAGAGCCAGGATTCTGGCAGACATTTGTCCACTAACTTGTTCTCCTCATCTTCCCCTGCATTTGTTTGCCATGTATGTCATACAATGGAAAAGGTTACAAATGTCAAATATTATTGGAATGTGAACTTACAGAAACAATTAGGATGATTATAATGTTCTCATTACCTTAATAGACTTTCTGGTGATGATATTAACTTAAAAATATGTTATAAATGTATTGAACAGCCGCTATGGAGAGAATTATGATTTTTCTCTTATCTTCAAGCATGATGGGCTATTTTCTTATTTCGGTTGCTTGAATTTTTGAATATTAGTGTTTTCTTTTAGGAAATACCTACAAAGAACCAAGAATACATCTATAACAACAGGAAAAATGTTTTCAGGTACATACAAGGATGATAAAATGAGGTTTTTGCAAGGAATTGAGTAACTCATCCAGGAAATATGACATCAAATTACAGAAACAGAATATGGGAAAAAATACTTTAATTTTATGAATGGAAAAACTTAGATTCAAAGACATCATTTACTTATAATTACTGGAGTCATTAGTCATTGAGCTGAAACATTAAAGGCCCAATGTGTATGGAGTTTTCTTTCCACTGTTCTTTCTGAAAATAGCCATCGATGAAAATTACTATGGTGTATAAGAGTGTTATGCATATTCATTATCAGAAATTATGATAGACATTAGACAAATGTCTAATTTGTACCATATCATTTTATTTGGTGTCTTTCTTTTCACTATTTGTATATATTCTTAATAAAATGCTCTTAAAATGGCATGCTTTATTTAATGATTCATTCTTTATGTCTCTTACAATTTTTATTTGAAAGTTGTTGTGGCTTGTGATAAGATTTATTCCACACTCTAAAGCCAGCCTATATTATGTGAAGTAAAATCTAATTCCATTTCTTGAGTAGAAGGTGTGTTTGAATTGAAATCCATTGTTTCATCTTCATACATAAACTGAAACAGGAATTTAGAGAAATGATTATGGAGGGGCTTTTTGCCAGATAGGAGCACATAGTTGCAGATTGACCCCTTGTAAATATTTCATGATATATTTTTACATAATTACAAATAGCTCTTTTTCTTGTCAAATTCTCAACATAATTGTTAAAAGAGTCTTGTTTCTTCAAATAATTCTTCATTACATATGCAAATTTGTGAAGCAGTGAAAATGAATACAAATTAGAACATCTGAAGAGAATGAATTATAAAAAAAAAAAATCTTATTTTCTTTAAAATCTAGGTAGGAGAAAGCCTCAGGCATTTTCCTAAGGTTTCCGTCTATCAGATGGTTAAGTTTATGTCCTTTTAGGGAGTTAGAATTATTGTTTTCTGTTGTAAAGCCAGGTGTGGGATATAATTGTTGGCATCACAGATTTATTTTTAATTATTCATAAAAGTGATCTAAACAATGGAATCCCCAAATGAAAACACACAGTGCTGTTTGAGAAGCCATTTGTGACTGTTTTGAGCACCAATGAGATGCCAATTTTGCTTTTCATGTCAACCCAGGAACACATCAAATTGACTAGGTGTCTTCGTTTCTTTTGTGTAGCATTAACAGAATGCCACATGCTGAATAATTTATAAGCAAATGAAATTATTTCTCACAGTAGCCTGGAAAACCTAATATCAAAGTATGGATAACTGGGGAGGCCCTTCTTCCTGCATTATCCCATCGATTGTGGAAGGTGAGATAAGGAGGGAGAGAGAGTAAAAGAGAGAAAGAAAGAACCCAAATCACCTTCATAGGAAACTCACTCCCCAATAACTAACTGTATTTATCCATTTTGAAATCAGAGCTTAATCACCTCTTAGAGGTCCCACCTCTTGACACTATTGTATGGAGGACCTTCAAAGTATGGAGAACCTTCGAAGAACTCAAACTAGATCTCCTGTTTGATCTTGCAATCCCATTTCTAGGCATCTACCCAGGTAGTTTATGTTTTTTAAGGAATTTCCATTTCATTACTGTTATCAAAAATTATTGGCAAAAATACATTGCCAATTTTTCATTATTTTCTCTTAATGTCTTTAAGATCTATAGAAATTATATCTCTCTCATTTATGATAATTTATAGTAAGGATTTCATATATTTTTTAAGAAAATCAACTTTGATAGAGATTTATTATCACTATCACTCTCTTATTACAGTTAAAGAAGAAGATTTCAAATTCACTGATTTTTTTTAATGTTTTTCTTTTTATAATTTTACTGATGTCTACTTTTATGTTTATTATGTCTCTTCCACTGCCTGGATTGAATTTAATTTTTCTTTTTCTTTTCTTGTTTTCTAAGGTGGAATTTTTTTTTTTAATTTTGATGCATTGACCATAAAAAGAGTTAGCCTTTCGTAGTTTTATCTCTGTCTTACATGTGTTCCATATCATGGTGTTACATCTTGAAATCTCTATTCATGTTGAATGAAGTATGGAATATGAGCTGAGTCTGCAGGAATTTCTAGCAGGACCCTTTGTGCAGAGGCTTCTTTTGTTCCTTGAAATCAATAAATCACCTTTTCCTCTCTTTCTCATCCTCTTCTACCTCCACTTCCTTCTTTACTTCTTTGGTCTGAACTTCCACATGTTATTTACAATGGAAAACATTCTTTTCTTTTAAATTATGAAAAGAAATTGGTTCATACTATGGGATATGACTAGATTTGTCCTTGGGCTTTCCAATGCTATTAGTTTTCCAAGAGAGAAAACAAATTAAAAATATTTGTCTGATGGCTCACTCTAACCCCTCAGACTGATGGCTGTGATGGAGCTTTGTCATGATCATCTTTGCTTTACCTCCTGCCATGAAGAAATACCCTATCACAGTTGGCAGCTGAGGGGTTATTTTAATATCTTCCTCTGTTTGGCCTCATTGATTCTGAAATGGCTTAAAGCAGATTCTGTATGTGTGCTCATGCTTCAAGTTTTCCAACACCATCAGGTGTTGGAAGAGATTTTATCCATTTTAACATTTTCACTCATCTCTATCATTCAGAGTTTGGGAAAAGAGGATTTACCTTCAATTTGTCATTTTTTTCTAGAAGTATAATTTATCTTGCTTAGATGTCTCAGTATCAAACAGAAATATCTACTATTGATCTATGCCACATTAATACACTGACAGTCCCAGGAGCTACTTAGGTTCAAGGGACTATTTTATCTTACTGTACATTGTCCCGGAGCCCTGTGCTTTGCTTTGCTGTCAGCCTGTCCCTTCTCAGCATTCACTGTGTCTCCCCATAACTGTCAGTCTCCTTCTACTATTTTTCTGATGCTAATGTGCTGAAGGATTAGAGAACAGATATTCAATTTGTCTTTCTTAAAATAAGTTTCACAAAGACTTTCGGACCAAAGAATATTTTCTTTAACACAAACTTCCATGTGTACTTCTTATGGTTTTAAAATATTATACATTTTTTGCTTGTTCTTTTACAAGTGTTACAATGAGAGGTTTTGACCAAGAACTAAGTCCTGGTTTGTGAATGCTTTACTCTATAGTTCTTACTTATAGTCCCAAGTAAGCAACCGATAAAGCTACCGGTAAAAAGTACTAAAATAAAAGCAGCAGAAATACTGAGGACATTGGCTTAACACTAATGTATCCAACACGAAGGTTCAAACCAATAGCAGTCACTGGAGGACTTTTACACATAAACAATTTCATCCGTTAAATGTGATTTAACTGAACAATCTTAGAATTCTTTATTACGTCATCATGCCACATTATGCTAGCAAATGGGGACACAAAGATAAAGAATATATATCTGTGTCTTGTGACCAGCTTAACCTCTAGTGGACACCTAGCAATTAAGACAGAGCAATGAGGAAAGATCTGCAAAGGGCTTATGGCAACACAGATAAGAAGCCATTACATTGTGAGGAGGACATGGTAACATTTGTTTTCGAACCTTATGTCTGGAATTTCAATAGGTAGAAAAGAAGAGATTGAGAAGGGCAACTCATGCTTATAGAAGGCAGAGAATTATGAACAGTGTGAAGAAAATAGGTGGATGAAAATTAGGAACTGTGGAATCTTTTGAAGTTTTTGTTTTTGTTTTTTAAAGAAAGATCTGTGTTTTAGAATGAGAATTGAAAAGATCTTGAACGTGAATTATATTAGTAAAGTAATACGGAAAAGAAGGTCATAATATTGTAGATGAGAACAAGTAGCTTTTGTTTTCCAAAAATGTATCAAAAGTGTGCAATACAGCAATACTATTGATTGCTCTTTGAGAAAGGTGGGCTCAATATGATTATTTGATTTACCCAAGAATTATTGTCAGGGTTACATTGTTTAAATCTGACTAATTATCACATTTCATCCAGATTTATTCCAGAGTACCAGACTGACAGCAGTAGGACAGATCCCAGACAATGTAGATATTAATTTACACTGGAAATGTCTCTGCTTTGAAACTTAACATGTTTGAAGTTCTACTTTAGCCTCTTCGAGTCCCATCTCTTTCCAAGCTTCAGTTGCTTTCAGTATTTAAAGGGATTCCGACCTTGTATTAATTCCAAAGTTAGTACAAGGTATTTAACCTTGTATCTCTCTATCACATTTCCTAGCCATATTTTCAAGTAAAAACCTTACCTGAGTTGTCAATAGGCATTTCGAGTGGAAAGAATCTAACAGTTCATTCGTCACCTTCCCCAAATCTCCTTTGTTCCCTATTGCTAACATACACCACTCTCTAAACAAAAATAATAAAGCACACTTCCAGAAATCAAGAAAAAATAGTTTCTGCTTTTGCTTTCTTTTTGTGGAATAAATGTTTCTTTTTCCCTCTATCTTCTGGTGCAAACATTTTTTAGCCTTCAAAATCCTATGTAAAACTGTTTTAATACTGTGATAAGTTAACTAATAAAATGCATATGACATGACTACTTTACATTTTCATAGAATATGATAGATTAATGATCCATCAGTGAAAACCACATTGAGAAAACAAAATGGCTGTCATTAAATTGTTCAAGTATTTAATGTATCACTTTTTATCTTTTCCTTTCTTGTAGGAGCACTTATTAAAGAATCTGTCTTGATATTGGCGATAACCTCACCCATTTACAAGATATTTTTCAATAGATGGAGTAATGCAAAATAAAAACACCAAAAAAAGTGCCTAATTAGGAATGAATGTACCATGATGAATGATGTCGTTGGAAGAAGAGTTATGATATTATTTTGACATTTAATGTATTAGAAGGTGGTGCCTTCTAAGTAGAAGACAAATGTGCATCCATTAAGAAAATCTTAAAGGTGTAGAAAACTTTAAATATATTAAATCAAAATATATTACATCTAATTCAAACTGCCCCCAAATTCTTATTATATGATCTTTTATAACCATTATCAAAACAATTATATTGCCATCAGCAACTTGTCCTTTTGATATTATCACATACAGGGAGTTTTTATTTATTTCATTAATTTTCTTCAGGGATATGATTTAGTGACTACATATTATGTATTTCACTGATATACCCTAGTACAGCTGTCCTCAACATTTTTGGCAGGAGGGACTGGTTTCATGAAAGGCCAATGTTCCACACATGGGGATTTGTGGAATGAGGAGGGGCAACGGTTTCTGGATTATTCAAGTGCATTCCATCTCCAACTCAGATCATCAGGCACTGCCTGAAGGTGAACACAACCTTGATCCCTTGTGTGGGTAGTTTACAGTATGGTCCGCCTCCTATGAGAGCCTACTACCACCGCTGATCTGACAGGTCGGGGAGCTCAGGCAGTGATGCAGAGGATGGGAGGTGGCTGTAAATTCAGATGAAGCTTCCCTCCACCATCCATCACCTCCTGCTGTGAGGCCCACTTTTTAACTGGTCAGAGGTACTTGTTCATGACTGGGGGCTGGAGAATCTATGTTTAGTATATTTTGCCCCAATTTCATTTTTTTTGAGAATTATCATTTCTATTTTTTTACTTTTGTATCACTGTAATGATTGACATTCAATTTTTGTAAATATTTATATTTGTTCTATATGATAAATTATTAAAATTAGAATTGTTCACTTAAATGATATACATATGTTACTGGTTTCTATACTTACTATAATAAATCCCTATAAAATTTAGTGCTTTAAAGTAACATACATCTAATATCTTATTCTTTAGGCGATCAGAAGTGAAACGGGTCCCTCTCTGCTAAAATCTTCATTTTAGCCTTATTACTTTAGAGATTCTATAGGAGAATTTGTTGATTGTCTTGTCCAGCTTCTAGGGAATGATCACAATTCTTGGAGCCCACAGAGTCAGTCACTGCCATCTCTCATGTTCTGACATTTCTGCTTTTGTCTTTTCATTTCAGAATCCATGTGATTACATTGGACCCACCTATATAAATCCTAAATACTGTTCTTGTTTTAAGGTCAGCTGATTAGTGACTGTAATCTCATCTGCAATCTAAATCCCCTCTTGATATACAATGTTGCATATTAACAGGCTCCAAAAATTAGATATGAACATCTTTTGGGCCCCCTTAATAGTGCCTACTATACATTGAAAATATTTTTTTCCATTTAACTGAATTTGTGAATTTATTATAGGCAAAACTATTAAAATATTGTTGTCATTTGAAATTATATAATTTTGGATAATATTTAAAATACTTAAAAAAAGGATTTATAATTCTAACACATATTATCTGTGCTTATTATGTGTAGGATAATATAATCCAACACTTTATTTTGAGTCTAGTCATGTTTCTTTCTTTTTTTTTTTTTTGAGACGGAGCCTCAAGCTATCCCCCTGGGTCGAGTGCCATGGCATCACAGCTCATAGCAACCTCCAACTCCTGGACGCAAGCAAGTCTCCTGCCTCTGCCTCCCAAGTAGCTGGGACCACAGGCGCCCGCCACAACACCTGGCCATTTTTTGGTTGCAGCCATCATTGTTGTTTGGCGGAC